>JADBJO010000788.1:122500-125000 GCA_016801955.1 Conus betulinus | reverse complement strand
GTGGGGTAGGGTGGGGTGGGGGGGGGGGTTGGGATCAGGATCAAACAGCAAATCCCTGATCTGTACAGGGAAAATATCACAAATTTTCTTCTCTGCATGGACAGTGCATGAAGTTACTTTGATGAGCTGATAATTGCCACAAAGGAAAATGTTTTTGTGGAAGACATGTATTAAAACTTTATTAGAGTGTGTATGAAGATATTTCATATTTCCCGTGACAAATGAAAAAAAAAAAAAAATGCATGTGAAGTCAGTGTTCCTCATAATGAACCATTGGGGGCACTTTAGACACAAATTTGTGAAGTCAGTGTTCCTCATAATGAACCATTGGGGGTACTTTACACACAGATAAGCATTGGGGGTACTTTACACACAGATAAGCATTGGGGGTACTTTAGACACAGATAACCATTGGGGGTACTGTAGAGACAGATAACCATTGGGGGTACTGTAGACACAGATAACCATTGGGAGTACTTTACACACGGATAACCCATTGGGGGTGCTTGACCCACAGATAACCATGGGGGTACTTTACTCACAGATTTTGCTGTGAAGTCAGTGTTCCTCATGATGAACCATTGGGGGTACTTTAGACACAGAGTTTGCAGTTGATTCACAGATTTTTCACACACAGGGTCCCAGGGAAGGAGGATCCGAGCAGGACATTGAAGCTCTGAGTTCTTTTCTCAGTCCAGCCTGCAAGTGGCTCTGGAGGACTGTTCACGCTTATTTAGCCATGTATTTGTTCCTTCCAACTGCAGATGTAATTGTGTGAATGAATTCATAATGCAACCAACTTTGATTTGAAGAAGAAAACTGGAGGTGTCTGAACAGTTTTAAATTGACTTTCAGGCTGCTGTAAAGATCAGTATTTTAGGAACTTTTTTTTTTTTTTTTATGTATTCTACATTTATCTTCCAGTATAGATTGTGAATTGGAGACTCAGTTTTAGAAATATCTGCTTGTCATTCTGAAGAGATTCCACTGTAAATGAGATTTGAACACCAGGAATCAACAAAAAATTCACGTTCCTTATTGAGGTATAGTGGCTGTGTGGCTAGAATGTTGAGCTTTCAGTGTGAGGGTTTCGGGTTCAAATCCCAGCTATGCCTGACAGGTGAAGTGTACAGTGGGATCAAACTTTCTGATCTTTCCTAGACTTTGAAGAACTCCCTGAAACCGATTTTGTTGTTCTTATTGTTGTCGTTGCTGTTGTTTTGTTTTGAATGATATTCAGGTGTTAGGTGTTCTTGAGCGCGTTCCATGTTTTCTTTCTCAGGTCAAGTTCAGAAAGAAGCCTCAGAGATGCTGGTGGAACAAGGCCTTGGTGAGATTGCCGACGCCACGCCCAGCGAACAGGTGGCTTACCTGCTGGTCGAACGAGCACGACTGTTGGACCAGGTTGAAGGTGCTGCGGCTTCTGCAGGCAAACCGGCTGCTGCTGATAGTCAGACATCCCATGATCAGCAAGATGCAACAGGTGCAGGGAATCGCTGGAGCTGACGGAGATTCTTGAACGGGTGAGGTTGTGTGTGTTATGCGGGGAACAACGAGTGAGTCATCAGACCTGCTCCATGACTTGATCTGCTTGCCTTCTCTTCTCATAATGCCACCCCATTACTAATTTTATCTTGATTGTTTTTTTTTTTTTTTTTTTTTTTTTTTTTTTTTTTTTACAGAGTTCAGTTCTTAAAGCAAAATTACTGTTTTTGCTTCAATGATTTAGTTATCTTGAAAAACAAAAAACAGGGAAAAGGAAGAAAACGAACTAAATAAACCTACTAAAACAACAAAAAAAAACCCAACAATACAGCGTTGGTTTGTTCCAGATCTGCATGTTCTAATATGACTACAATAATCTGTATCAATGTATACATGACTTCTCACCTTGGATGAAACTGTGCTGTGTCTCCTTTCTCCCCTCCCCCTCACTTTCCCTCCGCCAGGATTATTAGTTTTGCGTTCCAAAGGTTGAAAGCTATGCTTTCTGTTGGACTGTCAGCATTTGTTTCAGAGCCTTGTTCTCTGGCTGGTGTCATGGCAAAGGAAGATTTGAGCTTTGTACAGTATAGTTTATGGTAGCAAGAAACATGGCAAAGGAAGGTTTGAGCTTCGTACAGTACAGTTTACAGTAGCAAGGAACAGGAAACATAGGATAGTGCAGCACAAGGCAACCTAAGAAGACATCACTTCACAGCAAGATAGCCTGTCACAGTTCACACATCACAACATGGGGCGGGACAGGACAGGACAAGGCAAACACAGGACAGGATGGTACCACGTAAGGCAGAACAGCACAGTAAAACAAAACGGGACAGGATAGCTGTCTATGCAGCATAGCTGCACTGGCATGCACACACACACACACACACACGCACACATGCACACACGTACACACACACACACACACACACACACACACACACACGCACACACGTACACACACACACACACACACACACACACACACACACACACACACACACACACACACACA
>JADBJO010000788.1:82500-112500 GCA_016801955.1 Conus betulinus | reverse complement strand
TTATTTCAACCTTTGTTTTTTGTTTGTTTTTTGTTTGAATATCAAATTTTAATCAAATAAGTTGAGAATTTACAGATGCGTCAAAAGAGGATGGTGCGTAAAGATTTCTACACATGTTTGACATGCACCTGTAGGGCGCAAGAACACACACACGAAGTATTTCTCATAGCTTATAGCAATTTTAAATGAAAACAATAGAAGAAAAACAGCTGACCTACTATGCAAATGGTTGACAATCAAATAAGTTTACACCAAAACACACAACTCATCATTAGAGCAGGTGATAATCATACATTGGAGTCGTGTGGATGGTCTGTTTATTTAGTTTGTGTTGTTTATTCATGCATATTTGCAGTCGCATCTTCAGAAATATCCCTTGGACTGACTGTCCTATACACAGCCGCACTCGTTTTCTTTCAGTCACACTTCTGGGCAGTAGTTTGAATGAGAGTATCACAATGCCAAGAGGCTCCTTTCCACAGAAGACTCTGCAATGCTTCTGAGTTGCTTTGATCATATTCCATGGTGCTTGTTCTGATAGAGCATACACACTACATTACTGGAAAGGCTCCCCACCAGTGATGGTATTTTGCTTAGTTGCAGATATAGGCTGTCTCCTTCTGGAGGGAATCCAGAACGATATTCTTTCAAAGGCATTTTTCAGACATGGCCGAACCCTAAATTTTAAGTCAAAATTCAGCTCAGACATCAAGGATGCAGAGGATAAATCAAAAACTGAGATCAGGTATTCAGCTTTAGTTAAAACTGGAGCAGATCTTGGACACATTATGCTCTGTTTGGAAAAAAAAAAACCTCTCTGCTCTCTCTCTTGCGCTCTCCTTTGCTTTGTATCTGCATCTTTGTCTGTCAGTTGACATTTAGTTTGTATGCATACCTGTTCATTTTCAGACTGGTGAGTATACATGATTTTCAGACTGATACATGCAGACCTATGAGTGTATCATGGATTTCTATATTTGATTGTGCTGTCTTCTTCTTCTTCTTCTTGTTTTCTTCTTCTTTTTCTTCTCTTCCTGTCCTTCTTCTTCTTCTTCTTCTTCTTCATCTGAATCTGAACAGGCTGTGCCTGAAATCTCAGTCCTTGATTGAGTAAAATTTCTCGAGTTTCAACTTTTCCCTTTGTCAGGCACAGACTTTTTTTTGTACTCCCAATTCTTGTAGAACAGGGAGTACTTTTACAATGGGAACGAAGAAATGCTATCTGTGTGTCTGTCTGTCTGTGTGTCTGTCTGTGTGTCCATGGTCAAAATGTGTTCCACTTGCTCCAGACAAAACTTTTGGACTGATCTTTCCGAAAATTTGTAGGTATGTTCATTATGGGTCATGGATGATGCCCAATGTTTTATTTTACCAGAGTAGCCATTACTAACGGCTATAACGGCCCAAAATGGTTTTTCTTCTTTATGGAATATCTGAGTGACGAAATACATTTTGACGCATGTTTGACGTCGTCATACATCATGATGCATGTTTGATTGTGACATTTTTCAGCTTCCCCCCCCACCCCCCCACCCCCACTCACATATTCAAGATAAACTGGGAGTATGTTTATATGTTTTGCATCTCGTTCTTAACTTCTGGTGGCTGTTCTTTGTGGCAGGCCTAAGAAAAAAAAAAAAAAAAAAAACAAGAAGAGACCACACGTTGTGCTTTGGCTGTGCAGCTTTTCGCAGAAGGCGGAGAGCAGCATGCGACAGGACTGTGAGGCCCATGGAGACAGAGATCGAAGACCTGAAGCAGAGGCTGCAGGAGGCAGAAACTCAGGTGGACTCCCTGAAAATGACCGCTCAGCAGCTGGCCACACAAGAGGTACAGAGATTGCAGATAATCAGTCCGGAGAGTGTCAGCCTTTTCAGCCATTTCAGCCTATTGAAAGTGATAATTCAGCTGTTTTTGACACAAAAGTTCTCAGGAAAATGATTGCTGGGGGTAACAGAAAAACAAAAGGTTGCACCATTTCTCGTTGTTTTCTTTAACTGCGATGAATTTCTGCTGTTGTGGCTACGTTGTCAAGTTCTAAGAGATGTCAGTTTACAGTTCATGAACTGCAAAAAGAAAAATCTGCTGTTTTTAGGGGCTCTGACCCCCCATTTCGGCAGTGCCCTTTAGTTAGTTACTTCTTGATTTTAAGCTTGATTTATTATGATGATAATTATTATGAAAATAGTAATTTATGATCGAAAAAATAGATAGTAATAACATCATTATCAACAACAACAAAAAACAAGAATCACAACAATAACAGTAATTGTAATAATAGTAATAATGATAATACAACTGCAACAGCAGTAATGATAATGAAAAAATGAAACCAAAAGAGCAGCAACAATAATGATAATAGTGAGAATAACAGGATCAGAACAAGAACAACAATAATTATGGTAATAACAATAATTATTATCATTGTAGTAGTAGTTGTAGTAGAAATGATATTAGTAATGATAATAATAAGAAGAATGGTAATGATGTTAAAATTCAGAAACAAAAGTGAGATAGTTTTTTCCCTGAAATTCTGATGAAGCATCATAATTATATTCTGGAGCGCTCCATATATGGTCAGATTAGTTCTTGCAGCCAGTTGTGTTGTCAGCTTATACGCATGACCTGCAGTAATGGTCAGGGTCTACATCAGCACAGTTTAAAGCATCGATCGTCCAGTGTGTACATCAGTCATAATCAGTGTCTGTGTCAACACAGTTTAAAGCATTGATCGTCCAGTGTGTACATCAGTCATAATCAGTGTCTGTGTCAACACAGTTCAAAGCATTGATCGTCCAGTGTGTACATCAGTCATAATCAGTGTCTGTGTCAACACAGTTTAAAGCATTGATCGTCCAGTGTGTACATCAGTCATAATCAGTGTCTGTGTCAACACAGTTCAAAGCATTGATCGTCCAGTGTGTACATCAGTCATAATCAGTGTCTGTGTCAACACAGATCAAAACATTGATCGTCCAGTGTGTACATCAGTCATGATCAGTGTCTGCAACACAGATCAAAGCATTGATCGTCCAGTGTGTACATCAGTCATAATCAGTGTCTGCAACACAGTTCAAAGCATTGATCGTCCGGTGTGTACATCAGTCATAATCAGTGTCTGTGTCAACACAGTTCAAAGCATTGATCATCCGGTGTGTACATCAGTCATAATCAGTGTCTGTGTCAACACAGTTCAAAGCATTGATCGTCCGGTGTGTACATCAGTCATAATCAGTGTCTGTGTCAACACACAGTTCAAAGCATTGATCATCCAGTTGTACATCAGTCATAATCAGTGTCTGTGTCAACACAGATCAAAGCATTGATCATCTGTGTGTACATCAGTCATAATCAGTGTCTGCAACACAGATCAAAGCATTGATCATCCGGTGTACATCAGTCATAATCAGTGTCTGTGTCAACACAGATCAAAGCATTGATCGTCCAGTGTGTATATCAGTCATAATCAGTGTCTGTGTCAACACAGTTCAAAGCATTGATCGTCCGGTGTGTACATCAGTCATAATCAGTGTCTGTGTCAACACAGATCAAAGCATTGATCGTCCAGTGTGTACATCAGTCATAATCAGTGTCTGTGTCAACACAGTTCAAAGCATTGATCGTCCAGTGTGTACATCAGTCATAATCAGTGTCTGCAACACAGTTCAAAGCATTGATCATCCGGTGTGTACATCAGTCATAATCAGTGTCTGTGTCAACACAGTTCAAAGCATTGATCATCCGGTGTGTACATCAATCATAATCATGTCTGCAACACAGATCAAAGCATTGATCATCCGGTGTGTACATCAGTCATAATCAGTGTCTGTGTCAACACAGTTCAAAGCGTTGATCGTCCAGTGTGTACATCAGTCATAATCAGTGTCTGTGTCAACACAGTTCAAAGCATTGATCATCGGGTGTGTACATCAGTCATAATCAGTGTCTGCAACACAGATCAAAGCATTGATCATCTGGTGTGTACATCAGTCATAATCAGTGTCTGCAACACAGATCAAAGCATTGATCATCCGGTGTGTACATCAGTCATAATCAGTGTCTGCAACACAGATCAAAGCATTGATCATCCGGTGTGTACATCAGTCATAATCAGTGTCTGTGTCAACACAGATCAAAGCATTGATCATCCGGTGTGTACATCAGTCATAATCAGTGTCTGTGTCAACACAGATCAAAGCATTGATCATCCGGTGTGTACATCAGTCATAATCAGTGTCTGTGTCAACACAGATCAAAGCATTGATCATCCGGTGTGTGCATCAGTCATAATCAGAGTCTGCAACACAGATCAAAGCATTGATCATCCCAGTGTGTACATCAGTCATAATCAGTGTCTGTGTCAACACAGATCAAAGCATTGATCATCCGGTGTGTACATCAGTCATAATCAGTGTCTGCAACACAGATCAAAGCATCGATCATCCGGTGTGTACATCAGTCATAATCAGTGTCTGTGTCAACACAGATCAAAGCATTGATCATCCGGTGTGTACATCAGTCATAATCAGTGTCTGCAACACAGATCAAAGCATTGATCATCCGGTGTGTACATCAGTCATAATCAGTGTCTGCAACACAGATCAAAGCATTGATCATCCGGTGTGTGCATCAGTCATAATCAGAGTCTGCAACACAGATCAAAGCATTGATCATCCAGTGTGTACATCAGTCATAATCAGTGTCTGTGTCAACACAGATCAAAGCATTGATCATCCGGTGTGTACATCAGTCATAATCAGTGTCTGCAACACAGATCAAAGCATCGATCATCCAGTGTGTACATCAGTCATAATCAGTGTCTGCAACACAGTTCAAAGCATTGATCATCCGGTGTGTACATCAGTCATAATCAGTGTCTGCAACACAGATCAAAGCATAGATCATCCGGTGTGTACATCAGTCATAATCAGTGTCTGTGTCAACACAGTTCAAAGCATTGATCATCCAGTGTGTACATCAGTCATAATCAGTGTCTGTGTCAACACAGACCAAAGCATCGATCATCCAGTGTGTACATCAGTCATAATCAGTGTCTGTGTCAACACAGACCAAAGCATCGATCATCCAGTGTGTACATCAGTCATAATCAGTGTCTGTGTCAACACAATTCAAAGCATTGATCATCCAGTGTGTTCATCAGTCATAATCAGTGTCTGCAACACAGTTCAAAGCATTGATCATCCAGTGTGTTTATCAGTCATAATCAGTGTCTGCAACACAGTTTAAGCATTGATCATCCGGTGTGTACATCAGTTATAATTAGAGTCTGCAACACAGATCAAAGCATTGATCATCCGGTGTACATCAGTCCAGGGCACACATGTTGGGGTATTTACGGTCGTATCTTCTCAGGAATGGTCATGTTTATATGTTCACGCAAGTCAGTCATGCAGATGATACTTTGAGTTCTCCATGAGGCGGAGGTAATGCTTAATGTGTCTTATGTCACAACATGCCTAATTTATGGATGAATAGATTTTATCAGAAGAGTAATGGGGGTTCACCCAGTAGTGTGTGTGTGTGTGTGTGTGTGTGTGTGTGTGTGTGTGTGTGTGTGTGTGTGTGTGAAAACACAATAACAAGTACTCATGTTTTGTTTTCCTATCTGTCGATCAGTTGATGATATTTGTTATTTGGTATTACGTCTGTCTTAATTGATGACGTTTGTTGCTGTGTTGCGACATCTGTGTTAATTGATGGTGTGTGTGTGATTTGTGGTGATGTGTGTGTGTCTCAGCTGATTGTGACTCACCTGAGGGAGGAGAAGGCGGGGCTTCAGAGTCAGGTGACTGATCTCCAGACACAGCTCCAGTGGGTCAGGCAGACGGAGCAGAGTCTTCTGGATACTCAGGTGAGTCTGTGTGTGTGTGTGTGTGTGTGTTGTGTGAGGTGTGTATATGTGTGTGTGTGTGTGTGTGTGTGTGAGGTGTGTCTGTGTGTGTGAGGTATGTCTGTGTGTGAGGTATGTGTGTGTGTGAGGTATTTCTGTATGGATGTGAGTCAGGTGTGTGTGTGTGTGTGTGTGTGTGTGTGTGAGAGAGAGAGAGAGAGAGAGAGAGAGAGAGAGAGAGGGGGGGTCCTCTGTGTGTATGTGTATCAGGTGTGTATGTGCATGTATGAGGTTTGTCTTTGTGTATGTGTGTCAGGTGTGTGTGTGTGTGTGTGTGTGTGTGTGTGTGTGTGTGTTTGTGTGTGAGGTATGTCTGTGTGTGTGTGAGGTGTTTGTTTGTGTGTGTGTGTGTGTGTGTGTGTGTGTGTATGTGTGTGAGTGAGTGAGTGAGGTATGTGTGTGTATGTGTGTACGTGTATGTATGAGGTGTGTTTTTGCATGTGGGGTGTGGGAGAGGGCTGGGAGAGATTTTGAGTGGGTGGAGGGGGGTAGGGGTTACAGATACACTTCCAGCGGGTCTGACACGGAGAATAGTCTGATAGATAGATAGGTTGGTTGTTTGTGTGTGGAGTGAGGGAGAGGGGGGAAAGGAGTGGGTCAAACAGACAGAGCAGAGTCTGCTGTGTGTGTGTGTGTGTGTGTGTGTATGTGTGTGTGTGTGTGTGCGTGGCTTTGAGAGAGAGATGATGTATGTGTGTATATGTGTTTGCAATTTCTTTCTTTCCTTTTCTTTTTTCTCATTCAGTGCACTATAATCGCGTTTGTTGTATTTCACGTTGTTTTTACTATGTTCAAGTGAAAATGTTGAGGTGTTTTGAAATGTTTGATTTCAGCAAACAACCCAGAAAGCATATATACTGATGCAGAGAAGAGGTAAGAGTACTCTAAATCACCATCAGCCAAAATCAGCCTGTGTTAAATTATATGACCGTCATGTCATATCCTCAGCACCATTAAGTAACCCCTTCCCTCTCAAATTCCCAGTCCCAGAATATCTCCGGCATGGACACACTTCTTGTGTATCTATAATCCCAACAATTATCAAGAATATGAACCTGTCTACTTACCACTCTGCCAGTATTGGGATATAAGTATAATATAGTTGCTGAATAGTGTAAGTTACAAATTCTTTGAAAATGCTGGCCAATCGTATAATTGAAATGTGAGCACAGACTCCTTGAGTGGCATGCTAAACTCTATCATTGACAAGTGAAGTACAAACTGCTAGAGTAATTTAATAAACCTCATCAGTAGATTTTAATGTTCAAGTTGCATAACTTGCTAAACCTTTAATTTACGAACTCTTTGAAATGCTGGCTAACTCTTATCAATGAAATGTGATAATGAATTCCTTGAGTAGCTTCCAAAACTGTGTGATTGAAGGGATGATGTTCAGACCCCTAGAGTATAATGATAAACCTCATCTATGAATTTTGATATTCAATTTGCATAGCTTGCTAAACTTTTTTTAACTTTTTAACTTTTTTTTTTTTTAACATAGTACGATCTTCTGTCGTAGCTTGCTAAATCTTTTCGTATTGGAATGTGATCTAGAGCCTTCTCGAGTGGCTTTCCAGTCAGGACTGAGTATCTATTCAGGACAAACTGTTTTGAGTTTTTTTTTCTTGTTTCTTTTTCCTTTGTTTTTTCATTTCTCAGCATCAGATAACCTGTTTGTGTTTAGCGTTTTCAAGGGACATGTATGTGACATAATCACTAGATAGAAGCAGTGAGACTTTTCCCTAATACCTACATCATCCTGTTTTCCAGACTTACGCATGAAATCGATGACTTGAAAGGCACCCTGGAGAAGAGGGAGGAGGAGTTGGAAGCGCTGAAACTGACCTATTCCGAAGAGCAGGCGGCCCAGACTTCTCTCTCCAGTCAGCTGTCATTCCAAGTCTCCCAGCTCCAGGAGGAGCTGCAAGAAAAGACCCACGACAACGAACGTAGAGAAACTCATGATAGAACAGAACTGGAACAGCGAATAACAGACCTGGAAAGCAAACTAGGAGAAGAAACTGCCCACAAAACAGAACTGGCATTGCAAATACAAGAGTTGGAAAGCAAACTGGAAGATGAAACTCTCAGCAAGACAGAGCTAGAGTGCAGGTTACGAGACCTGCAAAGCAAACTCGAGAACGAAATCCACCTCAGAAAGGAGCTGGAAGAGA
This sequence comes from Conus betulinus, assembly GCA_016801955.1. Classification (NCBI taxonomy): domain Eukaryota; kingdom Metazoa; phylum Mollusca; class Gastropoda; order Neogastropoda; family Conidae; genus Conus; species Conus betulinus. Next base: position 104,415 of record JADBJO010000788.1, on the reverse strand, counting down.
AGGCAGAGACTCTGGAAACCAACCAGCAGGAGATGACCCCGCCAGTGGGACACGCAGCTGGAGGACACTATGCACACTGCGGAGAGTTACAAAGAGGAGAAAACGAAGCGGATAGAATTAGAGTGTCTGGTGAAGGACCTGAGAGAGAAACTTGAGGAGGAGCGGTCTGCGCTGGACAGCAGACTGCAAGAGGAGAAGCAGGTCAGGTCAGACTTGGAACGGAGACTGGAGAAATCGGTTCAGGAGGAACATGTTGCCACGCTGCAAAGCCAGCTGCAGCAAGAGAAGCAGAAACGGTTAGAACTGGAACAGGCGGAGTCAGATGCAATGCAAACCAAGACGCAGCCTCACTACAGAGCCAATTGCAGCAGGAAATACAGCAGCGCAGCGATCTAGAGGCAGAGGTGGCGTCGCTGCGCAGTGCTGTGCAACAAGAGAAGAAGGGTTGTGGGGACTTGGAGTTCAGGGTTCAGGAGCTGGAGGAAATGCTGGACGATGCTAAGGTGGAGGCCGACAACCTCCAGCATAGTTCAAAGGCCAAGGTCAGTGCTTACAGTGTTCATGCGCCATATTTTCAGAAATGTTCAATCTGTGGATAAAATAGATTTCACCTGAAGTATCACTGAGTGCACCCTTTACTTTGGAATGTAGTCCAAAAGTTAGTGTATATCTTTTAGATCTGTGTGAAAATTGTGTGACAAATTCATGCATGAAAGATGTATATGTGTAAAATTTGAAGAGACAAAAAGGCATAAAAGTGTCTTTGTCAGACTGCTGAGAAAGATGTACTCTGAGGCACATATGCAGATACAAGCATAGATACAGTCGCGTGTGTCCTCATGCATGTATATACACAAACACCCATAGATATTGACACTGCTGCGCATTTTAGCAGAATGACAGACAGAAGGAAAGAAAGTATTGGAAAAATGAAAGAAAAGAGGAGGGAAAAAAAAACAACAAGCAAACTAGAAGGGCACTTGGTAGAGTACAAATCTGCCAAGGTCAAATGAATTGTGAATCAGCCCTTCACAGTGTTGTGGAGTATGACAAATGATGGTGTTCTGTGATGATTTACAACCATTTTACATCATTGAGGATGTCATATCTGCAGAAACTTTGTTACACTTGTCCTGTGAGGCAGGATAACATTATGTATTACTGATAGAAGGATTCAGGATCCATCGTTTGATCCAGATCTGCCCGAAAATTTCATAGATTCATATCTGTAGCCCACCAAGTTGAGAGAAAAACAAATAAACAAAGAAACAAACCAATAGACTCAGAGTTAGAAAAAACGTAACCTTCTTGACAAGGTAACAGACAAAATCCTACCTAAGTAGGGGGGGAAGAATGTAAATGAGGCTTTGTTTTTGAACAAAATAAAAGGCCAAAGTTTGCGCGAGTCAAGAATTGCATATGATGCCTTCTAAAGCAAAGTTCTACTTGTTTAACCTTTTCGTGACACGCCATGCGATAGTGACAGCAACTCAGTCGACCTGTTCACGACGAGCCCTTCTGTGATGATGGCAACGCTGCTGTACTTCCTGGACATGCCGTGCCTCAGTGACGGTACAACTATAAAAAAAAAAAATCCCCTAATCTCTTGTCTACAGTCTAAGGGATGCAGCTGCCCTGATTATTTAGAATGGGGTTCTAGCCATTGGAAGGGTAAGTTTACATGCACTAGCGATGACCTTTGTGACCCCAGTACTCCGAACTAAGAGACCCATCTGGCATGGGAATTTTTACAAAAGGCATGTGAGGAATTTCTTGCCTCGCCAACATATCTGGTGAAGAAGAATGACATGGGGTGTTAGAATTGGTTCAGCAAAGTGGTTCAGAGGATGATGGGGGTAAAGATGTACAAGTTTATTGGAAAGAATCTGAGCATGATTTATTTGCTGTGTGTATTTAATAGTTTTATACGTCATATGGTCAGAAGCCAAAACAATGAAAAGTGTGTAGAGTGTGCAGTGCAGTGATTTATTTTCCTTTTTTTTTTTAAATTTCACTTGGATTACACATATTGAATACTCAGGCTTTCTCTGCATCTGTTGAAAGTAAGAGCGAAATTTTATGCCCCTTTTTTTTTTCCTCATTTGCTGTTGTCATACTAACCAAACAAACATAAACATGATTATGTTTCTCCTACATTTTACCTAGCTTGTTTCTGTAACTGTGGCGCTGCTGTTTACCCAAAATGTATTTTTAAATCTATGCTCATTGCAAAGTTCATGTTTTACCCTTTCCATTGATATATAACAACTGCTTGTTAGGTTTATATTACGGGACCTAAAATAAAATCAAAAAGTGCGAAAATCGCGTGTCTGCAACGGTTGTAAGCACGTGCGGTGCACACATCTGCAGAGAAGTGACGTTGCTCTGCCGTGCCTGTCATGAAAGTGTTAACATGTACCTTGCAGAAGCCCGTTAAATGTGTACAGCAACAGAAAATAGAACATCTTCCTAGACTTTTTGTTTTTGTCTCTTTGCCCGGCTCTCTTTGTAGAGATTGAAGAAAGGAAGAAGAAATTGATTGAGGTGTTTTGTACAGAGCATCGGAACGAAAGAGTTCTAGAGTAAGGTGTTTGGATAGAGTGAAGCAAAGAAAGAATTCATTAATGGGTGTTTTCTTCAGAGGGAAGAAAGAGTTAATATGAATTGGGTGTTTTGTACACGTGAAAAAAGAATTAGTGGCCAAAGTGTTTGGTCCAGGTGGAAACAGAATGTTAATGTCTGTTAATGAATGAGGTGTGGTCCAGGTAAGCTCCCTGGAGGACCGGTGTCAGCAGCTGCAGGATGACCTGTTTGCTGCGCAGGATGAATTGACAGCACTGCAGGAGAGATATGACCAGGTGAGGGATGTATGTACAGGTGAATGATGTATGACCAGGTGAGTAATGTACAAACAAGTGAATGATGCAAGACAGGCGATTTAATGTACAAATAGGTGAGTGAGATACAGTGGATGATATATGAACAGTTGTTTGTTGTATGAAGAGGTGAGTAACATAACAAACAAGTGAATGATGTAAGGGAAGCCAAGAAGTGTACAAATACGTGAGTGAGACATAGTGAGTGTTATATGAATTGTTTTGTGTTGTATGAACAGGTGAGTGAAGTACAAACACGGGAGTGTTGTACAGATTGCTGACATGGGAACAGATGAGCTTCTTTAGTTTTTTGTTCATCAAAATGATACTCCAAGGTTCAACTGTGAACTTGTTCAAGACTGGCACTGAGATATTGGACTGTGTTTTGGCTACCGAATGTCTCCAAACGTGATAGTTGTTAATAAGCAAAACAGTGACATGGAAGTGTGTAGAGCCAAGTGCTGGCCACTGTTTGCAAATATTATGGTCAGTGATGTCTAGAGCACCATATAACTGTAGTGACAGTGTCAAGTCATACATATATATTTTTTTTGCTTCCATGTTTGTCAGGCTGCCTCAGATGCGGAGGATGCACGCTGTGAGATGTTGAAACAACAGGCCCACGCCATGGAACAGGCGTCTCAGGCTGCCATCGGGGCAGGTAATGTGGAGGTAGGTGAACACTGGTAGGCACACAGCGTGAAAGTGCGTGAAGTCTGTTGGTACAGAAGGATATAACCACCATAGCCATTTGCATATTCATATTGGATGTACTCGGGAAGAAGATAAGGAAATTGTCACCTGTGTGTTTATGTTTGGTGGTGTGTGTGGGAGAACATAAGGAGATAGCCACCAAAGCCATCAGTGTATTTATGTTGGATTTACAAAGAAAGAAGATAAGGAAATAGTCACCTGCATGTTTATGTTTGGTGTATGCGGCGAAGAAAATAAGGAGACAGCTGCCTAAGCCATCAGTGTATTTATGTTGGATTTACACAGAAAGAAGATAAGGAAATGGTCACCTGTGTGTTTATGTTTGGTGTATGCGGCGAAGAAAATAAGGAGACAGCCACCGAAGCCATCAGTGTATTTATGTTGGATCTACACAGAAAGAAGATAAGGAAATAGTCACCTGCATGTTTATGTTTGGTGTATATACGGCGAAGAAAATAAGGAGACAGCCACCGAAGCCATCAGTGTATTTATGTTGGATTTACACAGAAAGAAGATAAGGAAATAGTCACCTGTGTATTTATGTTTGGTGCATGCGGGGAGGAAGATAAGGAGACAGCCACCAAAGCCATCGGTATGTTTATGTTGGATGTAAACAGGGAGAAGAGAATGTGGAGGCAGTAGCTGTGGAGGCTGTCAATGCGGGGGTATATGATGGTGGTGGTTGTGTGAAGGTATGTGGTGATGGGTACATATAGAGAGTTTATGGTGACGACAGTTTATATGTATGATGTGGAGATTTGTGGTGATGGTGGTTCATGTGGAGATATGTGGTGATGATCATTGATGTGGAAATTTGTGGTGGTGATGGGATTATGTGGTGTTGGTAATGAATGTGAAGGTAGGTGATGTTGATGGCTAACCTTGAGGTATGTGATGTAGTAAGTGATGAGGTAGGTGGAGGTACTGAATGTGGATGTGTCTGATGTGGTTAATGTAGAGATATGTGGTAGTGGTTAATGAAGTGGTGTATGAACTTGATGGTACGTGATGGTGAAGGTATGTGATACTTGAAAGCATAAGGTGCTGTTGGTTAATGTGGAGGTATGCGGTTGTGTTTAATGTGTAGTTAGGTGGTGGTAGTAAATATGTGGAAGTATGTGGTGGCGGTGGTAAATGTATTTGTAAGTGTATTCTGATGTGTAATGTGGAAATTCATGTTGGTGGATAACGTGGGGGATATGTGGCAATAGTGTTGAATGTGGAGGTAAGTGGTGGTGATGTGGATCACTCATGTGGAGATACCTGAAGACTGTTATAGGGGATGTAGAGGCCAGTGATATGAAGATGCATGGAGACAGTTTAACACTGTCAAAACATCCTGCCATTTCTCTCTCTCTGTGCACTGGGAACAACATTATTTCACCATAGACATTCCCACAGAACAACAGATTTTCTTTTAATGTTTGTTCCCTTTAAAGGCAGAGATGCCGCATTTTGGAGTCATGCTTAAGATCTTCCTCTGGCTCAAAGTTGGCAAACACATCCAAACTGTAGAGTGTTCAGGCTGACTAGGCGTGTGCTATGATAATGCTTGCAGAGTTTTTCAATGCAGGGAGGTGCCTGTTGTGAGCGTAGTTACAACCTGTGTACAGAAAGTTAATGGTATGTGGAAACAGTTATTGAAAAGGTATGTACAGACAGACATTGACAAATAGTAGGAGACAGTTAATGATTCGTTATGTGGAGTTGGCTGATATCAAGGTATGTGGAAGCAGTATCAAAGTTGTCAGCCATTTTTTTTTTTACAAAAGTAGTTAACTACGTTTTTGCTTCACTGCAGGAACTGGAATCCTCCCTAGCGACTGCGAACAAACAACTCCAAGACGCCCTCAACGACCTCAATCTAGCCAACACCAAAACTGTTCAGCTGGAAGAACAGTGCACTGCCTCCGCCAGTCAGCTGACCCAGTGTCGGGAAGAAATCAGAACTCTGACTTCGCAGAGGAATTCTGACGTTGCCAGAATCGCTGAACTGGAAAAGCAGAATGCCACTGTGACCACGCAGCTTTCCCAGTCTAAGGCCGAGATGGAGAACCTGATGCGCCAGAAGCAGCTTCACAGCACCAAAATGGCGGAACTGGAAAAGCAGTGCGCGTCGACCGCCACTCAATTTTCAACGTGTCAGAGTGGAACAAAGCGCTGTTGTTTGAGAAGGACGTGGACACTGCCAAAATCATCGAGCTGCAGAGCGCGGAGAAAGCGCTGAAGCGTGACTTGCAGGAGACTGTCGGTGCACTGACAGAGACACGGTCGCAGCTGAATGACAAAATGCATATGATGGATGGGGTGGTGAAAGAGATGGAGGCCCTGAACCGTGAACTGCAGTACCTTCGGGAGTCATCCAACAAAGAAATGGCTTCCAGGTCACAGTACAACGAGAGTTTGAAGGTCATGGAGGTCAAGGTCGGGCAGCTGGAGCAGGATAAACGAGAGATGTCCAGAAAGGTGAGAGATGGGAACTGAGGGTTGTTTAAAGTGAAGTTGTGATAGAAGCTATCACTCCAGCTGACTGCCATGAAGTGAAACGAATGCAGATCTATGTGCTAACTTGAGCAAGATACATGAGAGTATGTTCTGTGTATATGTGTATGTGTATGCGTTTGTGAGTATGTGTGTGTGCGTGTGTGTGTATGTTTGAGTGCACGCCTGCATGCATGCATGCATGCATGTGCGTGTGTGTGTGTGTGTGTATGTGTGTGTGTGTGTGTGTGTGTGTGTGTGTGTGGTCTAAGGAATTTTCCATGTTTAAATGTACATTTTGTTTCATTCTTGTACATTCAACATTCGACTGCATAAGTGTGAAGAGTCTATATTTTGTTGGTGTTCTCTTCTTACATGTTTCCTTCTTAATTTAAATCCTCCACCCCCAAAGATTGCGTGATATATGCTGTCTTTGTTTTTTTTCTGTGTGTGCGCGCGCGTGTGTGTGTGTGTGTGTGTGTGTGTGTGTGTGTGTGTGTGTGTTTATATTTTGAACGGCAAACTCTTGACTGTATTTTTTATCCTGTAAAACATAATTTTGATGTTTGTGTTATAACTTGTTTTGCTAGTTCAGTAACAGTACTAGGAAGGATGAACAATATTCCAGATACCGAAAACTACCCTTATAACGTGAAGGATCATTTCTCATGGTCATCGTCGCTCTCTGTCTTAATTCATAAATTAAGACTAAATACATGGAACACTAGATATTCTCATGGTATTACTTGTGTCTGCAGAGAAAACATTTTCTGTGCATCATCTTTTGCTTGAATGCTCAGTGTTGAACTTGCTGTATCAGGAGCAAGGTACTGAGATTAACAACTTGGATGATGTCAGTACTGTCTTGTATGGTCCATATGTTGCTGAAACTGCCATCACAGGTTGCAAAAGTTTTATAAAGATCAACAATTTTGTGTACCACTAGAGTATTTCACTTATGTAAATATGCCTATATCAGATGTGGGTTTGAAAGTACTTACATGGACGATAAGTTGAGTGTAGAGTTTTTTTGTTTTGTTTTAAGTGCCTGATATCATCTGACAATGAAAAGGCATTAAATAAACCACTGAACTGATCTTCCTTGCAGCTGGCTGACTCGGTAGATGCTCAAGAGCGGTTGTCTCAACTGCTGGAAAAAAGAGAAATCAAGGCATACAGGTAGATCTCTAGTGTTGTGATCGACTGTACATTGTTACTGTACATGTGTTGCTGTTGTCTTCATTCTTTTGTGTTATTTGAAGACCAGAAACGATCTGTGGTGGTGTCTGTAATTCCCCAAAGCTGATGGAGAAAGTTGTCTGCATGGCAACTGACACGAAGTCTTCGAAACCCTGGAAAGCAACTATTTAAAACAGCCGACCAGCTATCTGGAATGGCAAACATTTAAAGTAGTCAGTAACTTCACATTAACCTGTATGATCATCCAGTTCAAAACAAAATCCAGTGGCAAAGTAGCCATCAGCACATCTTTTCATTGATTGATTGATTGATTTTTTTGATCTATAGTAATTTTTAATGTTCATGAGGATGAGCTAGGATAGGTTTCTTTTAATCTGTTTTTAATGGGTTGGGAGAGGTTTTGCTTTTAATCTTTTTTTAACATATATACGTGGTAGTTTGGAACGTGGTGACAGTCCTGAGATAACCTCTGCTGTTATCGGGACTATAATTTTAATCTTAATCTTAATCTTAATGAGGATGAGCAAGATGATTGATTTTTTTTTTTGTCTTGAAATATATACTTTTGCTTTCATTTCTGATCTCCCTTCCTTCCTCTCTGTCTTTCTCCTTCCCTACCCCTCCCTCTCCCCTTTGTCCCCGTTTCTGTCTCTGTCTCTCTCTCTTTTTGTACTTTTGTCTTTCACCTCTCTCTCTCTCTCTCTCTCTCTCTCTCTCTGTCTCTTTCAGCCTTTCTGTCTCTCTCTTTTTGTCTGTTTCCGTGTATCTTTCTCTCTGTCTGTCTGTCTTTCTCTCTGTATCTTCCCTCTCTCACTTTGTAGGCCAGTCGGTTTCCCTTGTTCCCTTCTGACCTCTCCACCCTCTCCTCCATCTCTTGTTCCCCCGTTTTCTCTTTTTCTTTCTCGGTCTTCTTTTTTTTTTTTCTTTCTCTTTTTCTCTCTCTATATGTCTGTCTCTCTGACTGTTTCTCTCTCTCTCTCTGACTGTTTCTCTCTCTCTCTCTCGTCGCGCGCACGCGTGCGCTGTACATATTTCTCTGTGTGTGTGTGTGTATGTATGTGTGTGCGTGTGTGCGTGTCTCCCCTCTCCCCTCTTCCCCCTTTACCCACCTCTGTATCCCCTGTCACTTTCTCTTTTCCTGCCCCATTCTTTGTGTCTCGATCTTGCTGTGTATCTGTGTGTTTGTCTGTTTGTGTCTGTCTGTCTCTCTGTTTTTTTTTTCTCTCCCCCCCTCTCTCTCTCTCCCATCTCTCTCGCCCCCCCTCACTCTCCCCCCCTCTCTCTCTGTCTCCTTCCCTCCCTCCCTCTCTGTGTCTTTGCCTCAAACCATGAGGTCAGGTCTGAAGCTAGCCTGATGTCTCACCAGGTCCTGTCCATCAGAGTGCGCGCTATGTGGAACAGCTGGAGATTGACCTCACTGCCGCCCACAAACAGATCCGCAGCCTGCGGGACGAGCTGCAACAGCATCAGTCCTCCTTCTTCAGGCTGGGAGGCAGACAGCTCCGCACAGTCGGTCAGTAAACCTTCCCCCTACTCACACACACGTACGCACGCATGCGCACACACGCAGTCACACATGCAATTACACACACATACACGCACACACATGTACGCACGCATGCGCATACACACAGTCACACATGCATAAACACACAAACATACACACACACATGTACGCACGCATACACACACACACAGTCACACATGCATATACACACACATACACGCACACACACATGCACACACGAACACACACACACACACACACACACACACACACACACACACACACACACACACACACACACACACACACACACACACACACACACACACACACACCACACACACACACACACACACACACACACACACACACACACACACACACTCTCTCTCTCTCTCTCTCCAGGGCTTCCAGTCATACATGTCAATGTTAGCAAAATACAAGAAAATGAAAATCTGCAGAAATGTTTTTTTTAAATTTTTTTTCAGTGCAGCCCATTCCCATTTCAGACCCAAGAGATTCAAGGTCCTTGCTTACCTAGCTTGGCTGTTGGTAAGGGTGACATGCATACACGTAGCATGCACTGAAAGAATGAATGAAAAATGAGTGAATTGTATCAAACTGAATGATACATGAAATGTCTTAATGTAAATCCAGCAGGCAGCTCTTCAGTCGGCTCTACCCAGGTAGGCAGCCTGTTGCATACATGCCTACCCCTATGGAACTTCCATATTTTCTAGGGCAATTAATTAACAAAAAACCGAAGTAGCGACAGCAATTACGGAAATTTATTTTTCATTATGGTGAAAAGATTTTTCAACAAAATTTATTTGAAACAATCGCAAGTTGAAGGAGACGATGCTTTTGAAAGCAGAAGTAGAACACTGAATGGTAAAAGGGACTTAAAGCCCCATCTTCATCAAGCAGACGAGTAGCGTATGTCTCCAATGGCTTCTGCTATAGAGGGACATTAAACTCATTATTATTCAAGCAAACGATGCTTTTGAAAGCGGAAGTACTAAACCGGATATTGCAAGTAATTGAAGTTTTGAGAAACGTGGCTCTAATACAAAGAGAAAGCGAATGGATGTGCCAACTGGTGATGCCGATGAACCTGCATCAAGAAAGCGTCAGCCGTCACAGAAGTTCCTGGACAAATACAGTGGCAAATTTCCCTTCATTGTGAAATTGGACTCTGACGATTCAAAAGCAAAGTGTGTGATTTGTGACAGCGCATTTTCTGTAATTAAAACATGGGGGTAAAGTTTTGTCTTATTCTATGCATAGGTTGAGCTGACTATGACACCCTGACCAACTCTTTCCACAAACTGTTTCAAAAGAAAAAAAAATGAATGCCACTGATTTTGAGTCCGTGCTACTGAAATTTGAAATCATTGCTACTGAAATTCATTTTTAGGGGTAGGCATGTATACTGTTGGGTAAAGGAGAAGTCAGACCTTTGTAACCAAGAATGGGCGCTGTGTATGTACTCATAATGATAATGATAGTAATATTTGGAAATGACCATTGAGTGTCCTCTCTCTCTCTGTGTCAGGCCAAGTATGAAACAATGGTGGTCCATCTTGAATCAGAGCTGAAAGATTTACGGGTGCAGCAGCGACGTGAGTCAGACACCATGGGGGACAAAGTGGCAACGCCACTTCTCAGTATCGCCATGTTCACGCTGAACTTTTGGAGAAGGAGAAGGTAACTTGTTTACCACATGGGTAAGGGTCATTCTGTAGTGACACTCACTTCAGTGCAACAACCACCACCATCACACACACACACACACACACACACACACACACACACACACACACACACACACACACAAAGAAAGGTATTCAAGAGATCAACTCAAGTTTGTTGATGATGAAAATCTGCTCATGTTCAAAAAGTCGTCATTGTTGTGCCTAGAAAGGAGATTTTGATTTTGTTTTTTAGCGTCTAAAATCGATGCTGTCGTAGATGACCAGTAGAAATGTGTGCATTTTCACTGAAGAAGAGGCAGATAAAGGAGAATTAAAGCATACATACTTTTGTTTTGAAGACTGTGTAACCTTCAAGTTCAAGAGACCTTATGCAGAACCCCGCTATCCCTTCTGTGGTGTGATGAAATATGTTCACTCCCACATACAGTACTGTTAGAGTGGTGTTTCAGAATTTCAGAACAACATGTGGAAAGATGGAGCCCCACTGGAAGAAGTCAGCAGCTTCACCTATCTGGGCAGTGTAGTCAGCCAGCAAGGGGGAACTGATGCCGACATTAAAACCAGAATAGGGAAAGCAAGAGCAGCCTTCATCACTCTGAAAAGCATCTGGAAATCTCGACTAGTCACCACCAGGACGAAAGTCCGTCTCTTCAGTTCAAACATCAAATCTGCCCTCTCAGAGACCTGGTGAACCACGAAAACCACCATTCAAAAACTGCAGATGGTCGTTAACAGCTGCCTGCGAAAGATCCACCACGTCCACTGACCAGAGACAATCAGCAACAAAGAGCTGTGGGAAAGAAGAAGTAACCAACTGCCAGTAGAGCAAGACATCCGTAAAAGAAGATGGTAGTGGATAGGACACACACTCCGAAAGCCCTCGGACAACACCACCAGAAAGGCCCTGACCTGGAATCCCCAAGGCAATAGGAAGCAAGGAAGACCAAAAAACACCTGGAGGTGGGACCTGGAAGCGGACACCAGGCAGATGGGTTACAGCTGGGGCGAATTAGAAGAAGATTGCCCAGGACCGTGGTTGTTGGCAGGCAGTTGTTGATGGCCCATGCTCTGGCAAGAGCAATGGGCCTAAGTAAGTAAGTATGTGGAAAAAAGAAGAAATACTCTGCTGATAAGAAAATTTACATTCACAGTGATGTGTACAGACAAATGACATTCACCGTGGTGTGTGCACAGACCATAACAGAGCTGCGGCGTGAAGTGTTTGCGGGCACAGAGCGGCATTGAGAAGCTGCAGGCTCAGCTGGTCTCTGAGACCCATACCCGCTGTGACGTGGAGAACCGCAACATCACCCTGGAACAGGAGATGAACAAGGTGACGCTGGTGTGTGTGTGTGTGTGTATGTGTGTGCGTGTGTGTGCGTGTGGGGTGTGTGTGTGTGTGTGTGTGTGTGTGTGTGTGAGTGTGAGTGAGTGAGTGAGTTTGTGTGTGTGTGCGTGTGTGTGTGTGTGTGTGTGTGTGTGTGTGTGTGTGTGTGTGTGTGTGTGTGTGTGTGCTTACATGTGTGTGCATGTGTGTGTGTGTGTGTGTGTGTGTGTGTGTGTATATGTGTGTGTGTGTGTGTGTGTGTGTGTGTGTGTGTGTGTGTACAAGCACGGATGTGGATAGGAGAAAAGGAGTGTGACTGGTTTCCCTGTGAAGGTATGTCCTCTTCCAAGATATTCAGGACAGTACAGAAATCTACACATCTTGTTCTTGTCACTGCCCCTGTCCAGATCGCTGTAAGTTCACTGGGTTGACTGAAGTCATTTCTGTGGCTTTCAGGTGTGGGGCCAAGTGAGAACACTGATGGAACGGAACAACCATCTGGAGAGTGGGAAGAAAGCTGTCGAAGAAGAGCTGGATAAGGTGGGTGGGAAGAAAGTTGTAGAGGAAGAGTGATAAAGTGAGTGGGAAGGAGGCTGCAGAGGAAGGGTTGAATAAGGTGAGCGGGAAGAAAGATGAAGAGTTGGATAGCATGGGAAGAAAGCTATTGAAGAATTGGATAAGTAAGTAGAGAGTGGTTTAGGAAGAGTTGGGTAAGTTGAGTGGGAAGAAAGCTGTAGAGGAAGAGTTTGATAAGGTAAGTAGAGAGCTGAAGAGGAAGAATTGGATAAGGTGAGTGGGAAGGAAGATGTAGAGAATGAGTAGGTTAAGGGCAGAAAGCTATGGAGGAAGAGTCGAATGAAATGAGTGGGCAGAAAGCTATGGAGGAACGAGTCGGATAAGGGAATAGGAAGACAGCTGTGAAGGATTAATTGGATAAGGTGAATGGGAAGAAAGCTATGGAGAAATAGTTGGATAAGGTGAATTGGAAGAAAGCTATGGAGGATTAGTTGGATAAGGTGAATGGGAAGAAAGCTATGGAGGATTAGTGGGATAAGGGAATGTGAAGAAAGCTAAAGAAATAGTGGGAGAAATAGTTGGATAATTAGTGAATGGGAAATGAAAAGCTATGGAGGATTAGTGGGATAAGGGAATGTGAAGAAAGCTATGGAGAAATAGTTGGATAAGGTGAATGGGAAGAAGCTATGGAGCTATGGAGGATTAGTGGGATAAGGGAATGTGAAGAAAAGCTATGGAGGATTATGGTTGGATAAGGTGAATGGGAAGAAAGCTATGGAGGATTAGTGGGATTAGGTGAATGGGAAGAAAGCTATGGAGGATTAGTGGGATAAGGTGAATGGGAAGAAAGCTATGGAGGATTAGTGGGATAAAGTGAATGGGAAGAAAGCTATGGAGGATTAGTGGGATAAGGTGAATGGGAAGAAAGCTATGGAGGATTAGTGGGATAAGGTGAATGGGAAGAAAGCTATGGAGGATTAGTGGGATAAGGTGAATGGGAAAAAGCTATAAGAATAGCTAATGGAGAAGATTAGCTATGGATAAAGTGGATAATGGGAAGGGAAGAAAGCTATGGAGGATTAGTTGGATAAGGGAATGGGAAGAAAGCTATGGAGGAATAGTTGGATAAGGGAATGGGAAGAAAGCTATGGAGGAATAGTTGGATAAAGGAATGGGAAGAAAGCTATGGAGGAATAGTCAGATAAGGTGAATGGGAAGAAGAAGCTATGGAGGAATAGTCAGATAAGGTGAATGGGAAGAAAGCTATGGAGGAATAGTTGGATAAGGTGAATGGGAAGAAAGCTATGGAGGATTAGTGGGATAAGGTGAATGGGAAGAAAGCTATGGAGGAATAGTTGGATAAGAGGAACGGGAAGAAAGCTGTGGAGGCAGAAATGGATAGGGTGATGTGAAGAGAGCTGTAGAGAAGAAGAACGGGAAAAATAAGATTGAAAAAACTTGTGAAAATATATGACACTCTGATATGGTGCAAAATAGCTGGCTTTTGGACAAATGATACAGTAATAATGTTTGGTTTTAGAATACTGATAGTCTGCCAGTTTACTGCTCTTGAAACGCTGATACTGATCGTATATTTGTTGGTAAAATGCTGGCTCTGTGAAAACGTTTGTCTTTAAGAACATTGATACTGTAAAAGTATTTGGCTTTAAAACTCTATACTATGCAAATATTTTGCATGTAGAATTTTGATACTGTGATATTGTTTGGCTTTTAGAACACTGGTACTGTGATAATTAGCTTTTAGAACACCGTAGTAGTGCTTTCATTAATGTCTTTTCACAAAAAATTCTGCCATATTAGACTATTAGAACATTGTTAGTGTGAAGACATTTGGCTTTTAGAACACTGATATCGTGAAAACGTTTGGTTTGTGGAACACTGATGAGGCGATAATGTTTGGCATTTGGAACAATTGTACTGTGACAATGTCATGCCTTTAAAACACTGATATTGTGGTAATGTTTGGCTTTCAGAATGCACGGAACTGTGAAAACATGACACGTGGAACACTAGTACACTTTCAAACATTGACACTGTGGAAATGTTTTGTTTTAAACCATGAGCATCATCATCATCATCTTGATCATTGTCATCGCCTTTGTCATGTGTGTTTATCTGACAGAAAACGTCCACAGTGCGTCAGTTGGAAAGCAGTTTGTCCAGTCGAGAATCTTCACTACAGAGCTCTGTGAGAAACTGAAAAACCGCGCAGAATGTTCTGAGAAGCATGTAGGTTGGGCCTCCACTGTGTGTGTATATATGTGTGTGCGTGTGTGCGTGCGTGTGTGTGTGTGTGTGTGCGTGCACACGTGTACATGTGGGGTGTGTGTGTGTGTGTGTGTGTGTGTGTGTGTGTGTGTGTGTGTGTGCACGGGCACGTAAAGGGGAGTGTGGGGGGGGGGGGGGGGGGGGATATCTGTGTATTAATCACATGCACAAAGAAAGACATCATATCAGAAAACATTGATAGTGTGATTAACCTCTCATCAGATGGTGATTAGTCTGTTGAATGGTGAGAGCCTTAGGCTGTGGAGCTGAGGGTTTTGAGTTTGAACCACTAGAGGGGGAGATTTTTACAGTGTGAAAACCCTCCCTGTCCACCCAGCAGTAAATGCGTGACTGATTCAGTTCACGGAAGGTTAAAGCTGCAGAAGGAGGGTGATGGGCCCTGCCTTCCGTAATGCCATGCCGTAGAGACTGCAGATTTTTAGAGGTTCATGCCCCCTACAGCCATTTAGCTAGGGGACTTGGCCCTTTCACTTTCTTTAGTGTATCGTTGGACCAATGCAGACATCTTTGATGCAAACACTCCATCGCCATAGGTCTTCATGCGCTGTCTCTCTCTCCCATTCTCTCGACACTGAACACATCACTATACTAACTCGTGGTCAGCTATGACTTTTTTCATTCATTTATTTTGTTTTAGGAGTGTAGCTTGTAGTCAGCTTTGAAGATCCCCGGGATTGGACCCATGGCTGATCTAGTGCTTTTTGTAGGTGAGCAGGCTGATAGCTTTGGCTTTGTTACTGCAGCACAGGCTTTAGCGTGATCAGTCATGTGTCAGTGCATTCATAGTCCCGGTCTAGTGTATATGCTTGTAGAAATGCCTGTTTTTTACTTCAAATATACCATTTGTGTGGATGAAAGCACATGGTCATACACAAAGCGCAAATGCACGCACACACACACACACACACACACACACACACACACACACACACACACACACACACACTCATACCCAAAAATAATACACACATGTAACCCATTCTCACAAATAGAGGCTCAAGTCAATGGCTATGAAATATGCAGTTGGTCAAAAAAAGTGTTGAGGGTCAATATATATGATTTGTCAGATTGCATATCAAGTACATGCAAACTTTCTGCAGATGATGCAAAAATATACAAGTTGGTGTATGTCATGGAAACCAAAGAAAGTTGTGGAATATGGAAAAGGATTTTCCGGAACTTGAAAAATTCTGTCATTAAAGTCAGAGTCATAGAAAAGCTTTGAAAAGGTTAGAAGAAACAAAGCACGGATGTTTTCATTTATCTACTTCTTTTTGCATGCGCGTTTGATGTTGAAACAGTCGTTTTGGTAATGATAGGAATGTATTGTGTATGTGAAGATAGCCAATTTCAGTTCATAGAATTTTTACAAAAAGGCATGGAAACGTCATTGAAAAGTCCTGGAAATATGAACTTGTCAGTCTGTGAATTTTGAATTTTGATCTTGAATTTATAGACAGTACATCAAACAGATACGTCAAAATATGAAAAAGAGAGTGATGTCTTGAGAGAATTGTTGTATGTATGGAACTGATATTTTGATACCAGTAACTGTAAAGTACTGCACATTGGGAAGAAAAATCAGGAATACCAATATAAAATGAAGAACAGAAATAAACAAAATTCAGCTGTAGTTTCCGAATGTGAAAATGAAAAGGTCTTGGGCATAATTTTTTTTTATTGCAACCTAATATTTGATAAGCATTTTCAAAACGCAAAAAATAAAGCAAACAGAATTTTTAGAATAACTGAATACGATTTTTCAAATATGGACAAGGAATTGTCTAGCTTTTTCAATAAAACATTAGTTAGGCCCAGTTGGAGCATGGAAATACAGTATGGTATTCCCAGCTTAAAGACAGTGTGTGGCACTGTAAAGAGTTAAAAAAAAAACACATGAGCAACAAAATGGGTAACTGACTTGAGGAATTATGCAGAAAATATAGAGAATGGAGTTCCTGAACTTATTTCCTTTAAAGTTAAGAAGAATGAATGAGGACTTAATGCAAAATATTTAACCAGATGAATGACATTGCAGTCTAGTCAGATAAGGTAATGTTACTTATATCCCAGCCGACCGCAAAGGGCCATATCAGGCTGTCACCGCGTTGAATTCAACTCACAAGTCATTCATTCATATGACCCTTTTAAAACACATCTTCTAAAAACACACCCACATTGTTGTTAAAAATCTTTCCACAGTAAAATCTCAGATCAGATGAAAAATTTTAATCCCTTTTAAAAATTCAAAGATCACATCAGGTGGAACATCTCTGAGCAAAGTTTTCATGGGAATCTGCAGTAAAATGTTTGTGTCTCACATCATGCAAGTCCCAACACTCTGAAAGAATATGTTTCATTGTGAGTGGTGCATGACATGGAATGCACCATGGAGCTTCTTCACTCTTTAAAAGGTACGAATGAGTAAAGTATAAATGGCTGGTGTGCAGCGGGCATAAAACTGCTTTATGACCGATTGTCATACAACAAAAAAATATTAGTGACAAAATCTTTTAGAAATGCTGTTGCACCAAGTTAAGAAAATTCACATTTAGTAACAGAGTGACTAATTTATGGAATGAAGAACATTTGCAGTTAGTGAAAGAGTGACTAGCTTATGGAGTAAAAAGAAAGGTCACAGTTACTCATAGAGTGATAAGTTATGGATTGAGCTAAGAGAAACCACAAAATGTGCAGTCAGTGCCAACACTTTTAAAAGAATTTGTTGACTGTAGTGAAATTCAGATCATGTTAACTTTGAAGCGTCAGAAGTGTTCTTTTTATAGTGGTGCTAGTCATCATAGTTTTTGTGGTTTTTGTTTCCTCCTTCATGATCAGACTCAGTGAACAGCTTCACAGGAATGCACCAGTTGTTTCTCTTTCATTCTGTAGGATCTGACACAGTGGATGGCTTCGCTGAATGGGACGGCTTTTTTGTTGTGTCTCCTGCATGACCTGATGTGATATATGACTTCATAGAACTAGTTTCTGTTTTCTTTCATGTATGAATAACCTTATAGAAATGAGACAGTGTCGTTCTCCTTTATGACACAGTGTAATTTTTTTTTTTTTTTAAGAGAAGGACCAGCCACATACTTTTTGGCATTCCCTTTGTTGTTGAAGAGAAAGGATTCATTCTCATTGACTGGAGAGCAGCATTTATATGTGTAAGCAAACTTCATGGTTTGTGTGCCTGTGAACAAGAGAGACAGAGAGAGAGAGAGAGAGTTGCTGTTTTTTTTTTTTTTTTTTTTTTTATTAATACTTTGAAGCCCTTTGTCTCCAAATAAAACTAAGCAATGCAAGGTGCAGATTGTGAGTCACCTGCCCATCACTAACACACAACAGCATTTTCTTTTAAGTCTTTTGTTCTGTAAAGACCTTAACCTTATGCTGTTCACCCATAGAGAAGCAATTTTGGTGTATATTTTATGGCTTATGTTTGTTCCCTCCACACTTCTTATAAAGGAGGAATCGTCCACTTCTTCTGTGAGTTCCTTGCTTTATATGTATGCGTTGCTCAGTTCTGTGTACGGGGAATGAGGAAGTTTGTAATGTACGTCCATGTTAAACCCTTTTATCCTGGGAGTGTCGCTGATGCTGCTTTTTTTTTTTTTTTTTTTTTTTTTTTTTTAAACGTATACAGAACAAACTTACTAAGAAAAAATCTTGTTGTTGTGAGAAAATGCATCATTCCTCAAAGTATAGTGTATGTAAAATACAGACTGACTTTTCTGAGAAAGAAAATGTTTAGGCAGCGTATCCACTGCAAATGTCTGTTAGATATGGAAGTAGAAAAAGAGAAGTGGGCAGGGGGAACAGTTAGAGGGTGGATGGGTGGGGGTGGGGGGTATACTGTCTGATTTTCCATTGTCTTTCAGTGGGTTTCTCTCCTTTTTTTACGTTTCCTAATACACGACCACATTCAGACTCATTCTGCCACAGTCCCAGAACCAACAGCTATGGGGATCATCGTTCTGTTGCCACTATGAGGCCACCCTTGATGGGAGACTCTGCATGACCGACTAATACTTTCAGTGATGTTCAGTGGTGCCAGGTCTGGTTTGAGGCAGCGCTGGTCACTATCAATTGAGACAAGCACTCATGACATGTGGTCACATGGTGTGATCAGGGGGGCTCCCTGTCCCCTCTTCTTCTCTCTCCTGTATAGTCAGTCAAGTGCCTGAACTCCCCTCTTCCCCACCATCCCCATCCCCTTTCAGTCTCCGATCTTTGGTCATGTTTTGGTCACAGACTTGAACTACACGCGTGGTGATACTCTGTGCTTCCATTTAGAACTGTCTAAGCATCAGTCGGACCCAAAATGCTCACTAGTCTATAGTGAGAGTTAATCAGACAGAAGGGTCACTTTAGTGTCGGTGGAGACAGTGTCAGTGAGACCCATGCCTAATGGAGGCGTTATGCAGCCCCAGCTAGGTCCAGCATGCTCTATAGCGTACAAGGAAGAGAGCATCAACCAGGCCCCTAAGCGTACAGTAGTGTGAGTGTTAGACTGGATCAAAAGCTGTGTAATGATGCTGCAGGTCATGACATTTGAATAACAGTGTCACTCGTGTTCATGAAGTTCAATTTTTATTTTCAGACTTAATTTCTTAAAATTAATGATGTAGCTTTATAAAGCTTCAAAGGTTTTTTTTTTGTCTTTTTTTTGGATTTGGGATATCTGTGTGCTTGATTTCATGGAGCGGAAAAGGGTTTATGTCTTGTGTGTGTGTGTATGTGTGTGTGTGTGTGTGTGTGTGTGTGTGTGTGTGGTATGGCACAGTGTATTTGTATGCGTCTGAGGTGGGCATGGGCTTGCTTTGTAGCTGCTGTTCGTAAGGTCAGTGCCCGGTGTACTGTGCCGTGTAGGCCTGGTGCTTGCTTTATCCTTCAAGTTTGCTTTGTGTGGACATTGGTTGACTGAAAAGACAGTGGTAAGAATGTCCCAGTATTGCAGCATTGCTTTGTGTCGACATTGGTGGACTGAACAGACAGTGGTAAAAAATGTCCCAGTATTGCAGCATTGCTTTGTGTGGACATTGGTGGACTGAAAAGACAGTGGTAAGAATGTCCCAGTATTGCAGCATTGCTTTGTGTGGACATTGGTTGACTGAAAAGACAGGGTAAAAAAGTCTCAATATTGCAGCATTGCTTTATGTGGGCATTGGCTGACCAAAAATACAGTGGTAAAAATGTCCCAGTATTTGAAGTATTACTTTATGTGGACACATGGTTACCCAAAAATATAGTGGTGAAAATGTCCCAATATTGCACTGCTTGTTCAGATCGTCGTCTCTGAGCTCACACAGGAGAGTACGTAAATTCCTCATTTTGTATAAGCTGTATGCTGCCTTCTTCATTTCCATCTTCAAGTGCTTTGTTTTCTTCATGTCATTCTTGTTCTTTTCCCCTTTTCTTTGTCCTTCTAAATAAAAGCACACAACATAGAACAGTGCGATGCAACAGTATGTAACACTTCAGAATGCATCACAGTACAATGCAACAGTATGTAACATGTCAGAATGTATCGCAGTACAATGCAACACTTAAGAATGCGTCACAGTACAATGCAACAGTATGTTACACTTCAGAATGCATCACAGTACAATGCAACAGTATGTAACACTTCAGAATGCATCACAGTACAATGCAACAGTATGTAACACTTCAGAATGCATCACAGTACAATGTAACATTTCAGAATGCATCACAGAACAATGCAACAGTATGTAACACTTCAGAATGCGTCATAGTACAATGCAACAGTATGTAACACTTCAGAATGCATCACAGTACAATGCAACATTTCAGAAGGCATCTCACAGTACAATGCACACATCAGAATGCATCACAGAACTATGTAACAGTATGTAACACTTCAGAATGCATCACAGAACAATGCAACAGTATGTAACACTTCAGAATGTATCACAGTACAATGTAACACTTTAGAATGCATCACAGAACAATGCAACAGTATGTAACACTTCAGAATGCATCACAGTACAATGTAACACTTCAAAATGCATCACAGTATCAAACGATACAATTTCATGCACTGCAGAACAATGTACACCAGAACACAGCATGGCACAGCACAATACAACACAACACTATGCAAAACAATAGAATGCAGCATGAACAATATAGAACCATACAATGTTATACAATTAAGTGCAACGCTATATAGGGGATTGCAGTGCTAAGCAGTTCAACATTTCACAACTTGCAGTGCAACACAATGCAGTATGTAGAGTACAGCACAATAACAGTGTAGTATAGTAACACAATCACAATGTAATGTAGTACAACACAAATAGCAGTGTAAAAGAATGCAAGAAGAAAAAGAAACACCCGAAGGTGCTGGGGAGGACCCAGAGAAGCACTGTCTTCACCTGCTATAGCAATGTAAAAGAATACAGCACAACATAACGTGAAACACTACAACACAAATTTTGAAAGGTATTTGAAACAACTCCGCCAGTTAAAGTGGACAAGCGAATTACAAGACAAGACATGTTTCGACCTTTTAGGTCTTCTTCAGGCAAGATGAACAACATTCAGGACAATGGAGATGAAGAATAAGTGACAGGTCAAAACATGTCATGTTTTGTCTTGCAGTTTGTTTGTTCATGTTAACTGGCGGAGTTATTTCAAATACCTTTCAAATTCTGCTTCAGTTCCCACCTTCAGTCACCTTGCTTAGCAACTAACTGCAACACATTTCTATACATTACAGATCTTGACAAAATGAAATAAGAATGGGCACAAAATGTCACGAATTCATAGGTCAATCAGTACTGAATTGTTCGTCCCAAGTGATCATATCTGGGGCCTCGTGATACGTTAATGCTGCATTATTGTCAGCTCTGGCCCAGATGAAGCGAACTACTGTGTATAGCTTGGTCCCAGGCTGAGGTGATGATGCAAGGTATCATTTTTTTAACCACGGGATAGGAAGCTTTCTTCAGTTTTTCAGTGCTGGTTTACTCATTTAAACATTTGTGCATGAGTTCAGTGTGTATCTCTAGGGCTTTGTTTGTTTGGGAATTTGAGTTACATTTGCTAATTTGTCAGTCTGTTTAGTTCTTTTCTGTAGATTGTTCTGTATGTAACTGTAGTTCTGTTTATTTTGTATGGTATATGAGTATTTTTCTATTGTTAGATGTTGTAGTCACAATTAACAGTACATTTATTTCCTTTTCGATCCAATATCTTTCTACTTGTACGCATACTTATGTATTATATTATTTCATGTGTGTTTGT
>JADBJO010000788.1:37500-77500 GCA_016801955.1 Conus betulinus | reverse complement strand
AAATGGGTCCGATGGAGATTCAAACCCAACCGCAGGATCACCTAGATTATGAGTTTGGCGCTCTACCAACTGAGTTATTCCAGCCCGTATAAAATGCGCATTGCTGGACCAAGCACCCTTTGTCACAGTCTCTGACACAGAAAGTGAGCAGAAGGTGTTGTCTAATGGCAGGACGCTGATGGAGCAGACTGTTGGGGAACTCAAACACCAGGTGTCGCTGCTGAAGCAGCGGGAGCAGGAAGTGGCCACGGACAACAAAGACCTGCAGTACACCGTCCAGGATCTGAAGATGAGGCTGCATGACATGACCGCTCAGGATCATAACGACACCATCAGGCCAGCTTCCCAGGTCAGTGGATCTGACTGACTGTGTGTGTGTGTGTGTGTGTGTGTGTGTGTGTGTGTGTGTGTGTGTGTGTGTGTGTGTGTGTGTGTGTAGTCTGTGTGTGTGTGTGTGTGTGTGTGTGTGTGTGTGTGTGTGTGTGTGTGTGATATGTTTCTGCTTAAAACATAGAGTGTGGAGTATGTTCACTCTGAAGCCGTGAACACATTTGACATATGCTGGAGGTGTGGGAATGAAACGAAAGAGACAGATTAGAAACTTCTGAGTAAAGAGTGTAAGATAAACAAACCACTCGCACATGCAAATGTATGTGTCTAAATGAGAATGTGTGGTACATTTGTATGATGATTTTGTGTGTGTGTGTGTGTGTGTGTGTGTGTGTGTGTGTGTGTGTGTGCATGCATGTGCATGTGTGCGTCTGTTTTTGCAATGAAGCATTGGCATTCGTGTGTGTGTGTGTGTGTGTGTGTGTGTGTGTGTGTGTGTGTGTACGTGTGTGTGTGTGTGTGTATGTGTGTGTGTGTGTGTGTGTGTGTGCCGTGAACACAAGTTGACATATGCTGGAGGTGTGGGAATGAAACGAAAGAGAGTGAAGCATTGGACATTCTATTTCAGAAAACAACCCTTTTGTCATTTGTGTATTTATATATAACTCATTTCATATCTTGTTTGAATTTGTGGTATCTTTCTAGCCGTGAGTGATAGAAAGCTGAATAAAAATGACCATTGGGAACGAAGATGGTTGCTTTTTAAGAGGGGTTTCCATAGTCAAATGGTTAGAGCATTTGCCTGCAGAGCTGACAATCAAGAGTTCAAACCACATGTGTGGGTTGGATTTTTTTTAGCCATGAGTTATTTGCTGAAAAAAACCCTCTCTGTCCATTAGTCTATAAATTGGTACCTGATTCACTTCAGGGAAGGTCAAACGTGGCAGAAGGAGAGGGATGGGCTTGCCTTTCATCATTCCTTGTTCTTGATACAGTGAGTCTCAGACAGTTCACTGCCCCTAGAGCCAGTAAGCTTCGAGAAGTTAACGTTTTCTCTCTTAAGCATTGTGAAAACCTTTCAGTCCAAAGTGTTATTGAACTAGATATATCAAAACCATACATTTGCTCTCAAAAGGAATGGTGGAAAAAAAAATCATAGGATTTTAGGGAAAAAGCTGTTAAAAAAAAGAAGACCGCAAAATATTTTTGTTTTTATTCTTTTTTCAAGAAAAATAGTCATTTTTTTGTCTGTCAGTAGTCATGACAAAAGTGTCAATTAAAAAAAATGTAATTCAATGTAAAAAAGGAAAAAAAGGTTGTTCGGAAGTAGAAAACAAGAAATCTTAAACTTTTGAAATTGTATGTCATTTAGGCAGTGAAGTTCATCATATGGATTTAAACCTGAGGCTATATCAAATTCTTGAAGGTAGGTCAATGAAGTTTATCACATGGATTGATATACATGTTACACTTCTTTTGATATTTCCTGGCAGTAACCAGGCCCAAGAGAGAGACAGTCACCTGAAGTGTTTGTAAGGAAAGCTGAGCAACACAATTAAAGAGTCACCCATTCAGTGGATGAAATATGACTGTATGGTTCTTCAAGTTTTCCCCTATGAACCCTTAACACACTCAGCTCTGGGTAGGAGCAGCAAGGGCCAAAATGTCTCATAAGTAATTGCTTGTGCTGGGACTCGAACCCACGATCTCCCAGCCCACATCTTATCACGCAAATCACTTCGCCGCAGCAGCTGGTACGTGATCTGAATTCATCAGTGGTTGGAAGTGGATGAACTTCAGCGGTTTTGATATCAGTGTTAGCTTTCTCATCAACTGTGCCCAAAATGGATAAAAACTATTAGTATGACTGGTGTGTGGATGAAGAATTTGTGATTCACTTTACAAGTATCAGAAAAAAAAAAAACTAGTGGATAATTTGTTTTCGATTTACTATTTTGAGGTTGTGGGTATGATATATGCAGATTGAAGCTGAGAACAAACAAAAAAAAAAAAAAAAAAAAGAAAAAGAAAGAGAAAAAGAAGAAAAAAAACTTATTCCATGAAAAAATGTCCCCAGGACAAGTTGTCAGATTCGACCCATACGGGCCTGATGGAGCAGATCACCACTCTCCAGCAGGAGGTGAAGGCGCTGCAGTGTGAACTCTTGACTTGCGGTCAGAGGGCACGACATTGACCTTCAGAGGTACGAGGAGAGGAAGCAGCACGGACCAAAACTAAACTTATGAAAGCCAGGTGAGAATGGAGGGATTTAAAAAAAGATTAGCTGTGTGTGTGTGTGTGTGTGTGTGTGTGTGTGTGTGTGTGTGTGTGTGTGTGTGTGTGTGTGTGTGTGTGTGTGTGTGTGTGTGTGTGTGTGTGTGTGTGTGTATGTGTGTGTGTGTGTGTGTGTGTGTGTACGCATGTGTGTGTGTGTGTGCACATGTGTGTGCGCACAGTGTATGTGTATATGTGTGCGTGCGTGTGTGTGTGTGTGTGTGTGTGTGTGTGTGTGCACACACATGTGTGTGTATGGGAGTGTATGTATGCGAGTATGTGTGTTTGTGCGCGCATGCGTGTGTGTGTGTGTATAAAGTGTGTGTGTGTGTCTGTGTGTGTGTGTGCGCGCAAAGTACTCCTATGTTGTGGCAGTACTCCCAGAGAAAGAAAATAAAGAGGCTAAGTCTGTACTTCGATGATGAAATAATGACACACCCATTACGGTAAAAAAATGCTTATGGCATTTTCTCTCATATCCCAGGAAAAGTCCGGTGTTTGCTGTGTGTGTGTGCATGGCGTCTGCATTTTTGTGCTGGGTGAATTGAGGCCACATGCAGTATTTGTTTGGAGTTAAGGGTGCATATTTGTCTCACCTTGAGAGCAAGAGTTATTGTTCTTGTTTGCTTGCTGTTCTGTGCTGCATTTACATCCTGATGAATCCCCTGCTGCCCAGTACTCCACTGTATCCATGTTGTAACTTTTCCCCAGCATCCATGTTCACATCCACATCCACATTAAACACCCCCTACAAACCCCACTCCCCATTCTCCCCCACCCCTTCGCCCCACCGTTACCCCAGTAAGATACAGCTGCATCCACATCATGGCACACCCACAGCCCAAACACATTTGCATACACACAGCCTCATCCAGATTACATCTTCCCCCTTTTCCCTCCTCCTCTTCCCCTTACCTTCCTCAATACCACTGCCCCACAACCACTCCCCCCACGTAATTGTCCTTCCTTCAGTCTTCTCTCTCACTCACTCCATTCTGTCTCCCCTCCCCTCCCCCCTCCCCCCCCCCCTCCCCATCCCCCCTCCCCCTCCCCCCCCCCCCCACCCCCGAATGCCTGCCTCAAACCGGAAAGTGTGGGATCCAGATCATCACTCTCCCCCAACATGTTCACACACATACAAACACACACACATACACACACACACACACAGAAGCATGCATGCACGCACACACACACACACACCCACACATACACACAAGCATGTGCGCGCACACACACACACACACACACACACACACACACACACACACACACACACACACAGCCTCACACAGGTCACACCTTCAGTCTCCCCTTTCCCAGTAAACAGCTACATCTGCGTCGCCACTCCCTCTCACAGCCACTCAGGTCAGACAGTGACATGCCCCTCTTGTTCCTCACCACATCTAGTACTCGGTCACGTTCCGTTACCTCTTCTAACTCTTAAGTACAATAATGACCGGGTCTCCCTGAAGTTGCTGATACCATGGACTAGGACACAAGGTGTGCAGCAGCGGCTGGTCTCTCGGAGAGGTAATCAACCTACGTTTCCATTTTGGTCAGAGATTTACAAAACAAGGCTGTATTGTACGCTTCCAGTCAAAATATATCTTATTGTCAACCAAGCCTGTGAGATAAAAGAGGTCTGCAGTGTTGGACAGAAATGCTGTGGAAGCATCCGTTAAGTGGATGAAACTTGACGTTATGGTGCCAGTCATCCTTAGGAGCAACTCTCAACTCTAGGTAGAAGATGGCCTGTTTGAAAAAGAAAATTCCTACAAACTGAAGGCCTCTGGTGGGATTGAAACCTCAAACCTCCAAGGATTGAAGCCTCAAACCTCCAACCTGCACGGCTGTGGCCATTTTATCCTGATGGGTGGCAAAGGTTCGGTAAGGAAAGGTAAGGTAATGTTGCTATAGCTCAGCCGACCGCAAAGGGCCATATCGGGGCTGTTTGCAAAAGGTTCAGTACTCTAACATAATGAGCAACAAATGGTTCCCCAAATGGCAATTGATACGACAGAACTCACTTGTGCCACCTTAAGTGCAGTCGGGTGTATTTCACACAATGTGGAACCTCAGTACCAGAGTTGGGATCTCCATTGTGTATGTTTCTTCAGGGAGTTACACACGGTGGAGCGGAACAAATACATTGAAAACTTGCGACAGTTGAGGATGACCTTCGCCTGACCCGCGCCGCCTTGAACAAAGAACTGGAGTGGAAGGACAAGATGGACATCAACTACAAACAGTTGCTGCAGGAGAAGCGAGGATTGGTTTCCCAGTAAGTAGGATTTGGTTCCTGTTTTTCCTTTACCTGACAAGAGAGGCTGTGAGAGGTTTAAAAACAAATCGTTAGACCATTTGGTTGTGGAGCTGATGATGATAATCCAAGCTTGTAAGATTGCATGTTAATGTCTTGAGTTCATAGCCTGTAGCCTTTTAACTACCATTCCGCCATACTTTGCCATCTGCCGTTCTCCAGTTAATTACAAATTTGCCTTATTCTACCTCTCTCAGTTGACCTTACGCTTTGTTTCCATGATTATTTGGGAAGCTTTGAGAGCATTCAGACACGCTGTTTGAGGACTGTAGTGTTTGACGAGGTTATCACCTTGGTGAATCTACTGTGATTTGCCTCTAAAATATAAAAAAATCGGTGCAAGGTTGAATGACCATGATAAACGCCCATTTAACAGGAATGTGGACAGTTTAGTGACTTAAATGCCATTGAATCGGTAACAGTGGCCCACACAGCAATGGACATCGTATGGGTGCACTTGCCCCTGTTTTGATCTACTGTGGCAGCATGTTAGGTGAACAGTGGGCGTCACAACTATGGATGTATTCCGCATGCATTGGAAAGGGGTAAGTGATCACAGTGGACAGCTCTAAACTCCACCCAATGTATGTTCAGACATTCAAAGCGCAAGACATCCACTTTTAGATTTTTGGCATGAACTTTGATATGGCTTAGATGTAAAGCAATTTTTAAGTGAATTTTTCTGTAAGAAAAGGAACTGATTAAGCATTCGTGCCTGGTCTCTCAAGATAGACGGGCAAAAGCGGAGCTTTCGGCTACCATCTGGCATCCTTCATCAGCACTGTTCGACTGATGGGGTGAACTGTGTTTGGTGCGCACTTCCGTGAGTCGAATTCACATCATGCATGTGACCGAACTAGGCAGTTGTAGACCGATGGCAGGATGTGTCTCCCCCTGTCCCGGATGAGGGTTGTGGTGGTGGGCTGCGATGTAGATGGCTGACTTCAAAGGAACTGACTTCAAAAGTTCGTTGACCTCTTTGCGAATCAAATTTTCTAGAAGTAGAAGTTACTAGATGTTACCTAAAAAAAAAAAAAATGTCTGTAGCTACAAGGTAAACTAGTGACACTTACTTTAGATATTTCATTTTTCAGACTATCATAAGTGGGGATGATGTGATGGAATTCGGTTCTGGTCAGAGACTACATGATAGGGTCGTAGTCTTTTGCTTCCTTTCATAACAGATCCTAGGAGCAACCAGGTCTGAGAGATACAGACACCTGCAGTACTGATCATGACCTTGACTACTGTGTCGTAATGGTTTTGAAACAGGTTTTTATATCTTCGTTCATTGTTTCCGTGTACTTACAGCAGATGCAGAAAAAATGGTCTATTTCCACGGTAATGTTTGTATATCATATGATGACAGTCATAAAGAATGCGGTAGCAGTGTAGTGGTAATGGTTATATTGATGTTGAAGATAGTGGTATGTTTGATAACAGCAATGGAAAAATTGAACATTTACACAATGAAAGAGAATGGTTCAGATTTTTCTCTGTTTAAAAAGTACTTGCACAACTCTTATTTATAAATATGATCATAGAAATGATGATTATGATGATAACAATAACAGTAATAACAATAATAAACTCTTTAAGTGTACAAGGGTCAGTTCTGAATTTTCCAGGGACGCAGTTGTGGTATGTGGAATTTACTGTTCAGCATGTTCAACTCAGCAGTCACACACAGAAAGAAAAGGAATGGTTCACATGACTGATGTTTGGATGCACTAGACTGAATGCACAGGCATGGACTTCACATCCTTTGCATGAGATAAAAAAAACTACATGGGATGGAGGCCACTTATTTCCCTCGCATGAATCAAAGAGCTGAAACCTTCTGGAGTATCACGGTTTCTTATTGAATTACCTGCATGGAAAATATTTGGTTTGGGGTTGGTTTCGTGTGCTGTTTGGTTTTGTTTTGCCAAGGGTTGAATCACTGATGATCACATGACTGTTAGAGCTGCCACCCATGTTTGTTGAAGATTGAATGATCGGTCACTAGAATGATCACGTGATTGAGGCACTGGTCCATTTTTTTGGTGTGCCACTTTCTTTCTTCCTGATTTACTTGGGCTATGCATTTAAAATCCACAGGAATGAGAAATGGAATCAAACAGAAATCACTTCTTGGATCATGGTGTAGCTTTACCGTGACACTTTTGACTGTGTGCAAAGAGATATTATCGTGACGTTTTGTGAAAGAGGAACTTTTTTATCATGAGAACAAGAACAAATGTTTTATCATGGCATCTTCTTAAAGAGGAGCTTGTTATGTCATACAAAATGAGAACCAGAATGATGTACCATCACTAATTGCCTTTTTTAATTTCTTTTTCATTCTGTTGTCGATTTGTCGGCTGATGACTTGCAAACTTCTGTGAGCCCTGGTGCTTTTGAGCAGGTATGTACAGCACTGGAGCACAGAAAAAAAAAAAGAAAAAAAATAATATGCTGCCTACCGCTTTCGCTAGAACTGACTAAACTGTTGCACTAGTTGGAAGTTTGGTGGGGAGGGTTGGTAGATGGACTGTTCCAGCAGAGAACAGTACTTTTACAATTAAAATAAAAAAAAAAAAAAAAAAGAGACAAGAATAGGAATTGCACTGTAGCTGTTGACACACACCCTGAAGAAGTAGATGTAGTATTTTTTTCTTTAAGGGCCTCTCTGTTAACCCTTTCAGTGCCAGAGAAAATCAGAATATGGCCAGACCTATCTTTCATCATGGGAGTTAATTGAAGAGTATCAGTAACAGAGTTAATTTGTTTAGAGATGCTTCTTTTTTAAAGTCTTGCTGCCAAGTGCGTGAATTTCTGTTGTTTTTGTTTTAAATTTTAATCAACCTGCACGACATGACACAGTATGATGTATTATTGGACTTGAAAGGGTTTTACCAGTATTGTTGTAGATGATAATTGTGGTATTTTATGAAGTTTTAAAAAATTTGTTCTGTATTTTTTTTTTTTCGACCGAGAAAGTTCTTATGATGTTGGATATTTGTAATACTTAAATCTTTGAATAGGCCTTAAAGCTTACTAAGTTCTTAGCACGTTGCACTGTATCTTTAGTTTGTTTCATTTTGTTTCCTTATTTCTTTTTCTGTTTTTTTTTTTTGTAGCTGTAGCCTAGAAGCAAACACATTTATGTTCTTTTGTGTTTCATATACATATTTTCATATCTAGACATCCTTTAATTTTTTTCCATACTTTTTACACTTCATCTCTGTCTCTCTCTCTCTCTCTCTCTCTCTCTCTCTCTCTCTCTCTCTCTCTGTCAAGCTAGTGGCAATTGTCTTTGCTTTGTAATAAAGATTTTTCAAAATGTCATTTGCAAAAGTCCCATATAAAGCAGAGATGCATAAAATGTAGGTGCAAAAAGAGTTTCATTTCTTTCTATTTGTATTGTTCTTATGATGAATAAGAATGGGATTCATCTGCTGTCATGATGACCACAGTTCCGATGTCCTCTCCATGTCAGTGGCCTTTGTTTGATACCATCAGGGTCACTGGTATCGGCGAGTCCATGGGGGCTGTTGTTAGACGAACACGGTGGCGCCCTCCGGAGGGAGAGCTCACTCATGCCAGCTCTGCAACGAAGCAATTATTATCGTCAGTAGGGAGCTTAGTAGATTTTTTTTTTTTTTGCATAAGTTGATCAGAACAGGCGCCACCGAACACCACCAAAGTGACTCAGCAGCAGTGCAGTGTCTCCTCCGGTGGGTTGCCTCTTGATGACTTGATATTGACTGCTCCCTGTGAATTCCCGGTGCCGGAGCCGCGGCAGGACTGACTGGGCTGTGGCTGTGGATGGAGTGTCGGCAATGAGCAGCATGGGTGCACTGCCACTGAGGTGGCATAGAAGATAGGACAGCAAATTAAGAAAAAAAGAAGAAAAAAAGAAAAAAAGGAATGGGATCATATGTCTGTCAGCCTTCCCAAATGTTTCTGGAATTTACCCTATTTCAAAATCATTTCTGAAACCCTGAATTTAGTGGGGGAAAAACCCAGAATTTCAAAGTTTTGTTTAAAATGTGATGTTTGAGGCGGTTATTTGTTTTGTTGTTGTTGTTTTTTTCTTTAAATAGGGACCATGAAGTATTGCAAAATAAAGTCCACATGATGTTAGTGGATACTGGCAGTGATATATATGGAAAATGCATTTTTATTTAAACCCCACACCTTTTTCAACTGAAACATAGGGGGTTAGAAATGTTTTTAGTTGA
The DNA here is from genome assembly GCA_016801955.1 of Conus betulinus. NCBI lineage: Eukaryota > Metazoa > Mollusca > Gastropoda > Neogastropoda > Conidae > Conus > Conus betulinus. Next base: position 68,347 of record JADBJO010000788.1, on the reverse strand, counting down.
TAGCCCAGTTGCCCTTTGTTCACTCGACTTCACCCCCTTCATCCCCTAATTTTGACTCAAGAAAATTAATGGCTATGGATTCCTATCTGTTTAAAACTGTCGCTGTTAAAAAAAAAAGGAAAACATACATTCATGATGGTTTTCTTGGGGCCTTTTTTTTTCTTTCTTCTCTTTTTTTTTTTTTTTTTTACTTTTGCTTATGTAGATCTTCATTTTGTTTGATTTGCTTTGTTGTAGAATTTGTAGCTATAGTAGACTATAGGTGTTTGTGAGACAATGCATACTTTTTTAACATCTTTTTTGTTCTTAACATAATACCGTACAGAAAAAAAGATTTTTTCATTGAAATGTTTGCGTCCATCATTCAGCATCTTTTATTCAGAATCGTCATACATTATCCGCAAAGAATGAGAAAAACTGGCAGTTCAGACCCTGCAGTGACTTCAGTTCTGTGAGTGGTGCCTGAGAGCCATGAATTGAATCCACCTTTTATTTTGTTCTTTTATCTCTAAGTTCCTGCACCTAGCATTTTTTCAGGATGAAGCACATGGTTGTTGTTTGAGGATTGCACTGTGTGTCTTCTGACTCTGTGTTTGAGAAAGATAACAATAAAAACACTGTGTGTGGTGTGATGTTTGAAAAGTAGAAACAATCTACGTGCACCATCAGTTGCTGTGGGTATGACTGTTAGCTGGAATCAGACGCAAATAGATTTTATAAAAAAAAAAAAAGAAAAAAGAAACAGAAAGGAAATCTGAATTTGTGGCAAGTCCTTTCCAAGTCTAAGAGCATGGCAGTGGGATGAACAGTTTCCAGTCTGATTGTGTTTTTACTGTGCACTAATAGTTTAGCAGCCATTCCCCCATCTTGAGCTGGAGTGGCTGGTCTGTGCTCAGTCTTAATGACTGTGGAGAGAGAAAAACTCAACTGTAATGCATTTACAGGTCCTTAAACAGTGAGACAGTGGCCGCATTTTTTTTTTTTTTAAAGTGATCGAGACAATTCTAGCTTAAATTAATTATTGACCACACTTTTTATACATTTATTGTAGTGATTCTGGTGTAAAGTCTTCATTGCTTGCCTGTTATGCATTGATTGTGTTCAGTCTGGTTTAAAGTCAGTATTGACCATGCCTGTTATATAATGATTGTGATGATTTCTCTTTAAAGTCACCCATGAGCATACTTTTTATATATTGTTATTATGTTAATTCTGGTTTAAAATTACCAATGACAGCATTTCATTCATTGACGGTGATGATTGCGGCTTAAGGTCACCATAATGACAGTGGTTTCATTCAGTGATTTTGTTGATTCTGGTTTAAAGTCGGTATGACCATGCCCTTGATGATGCAGTGATTGTGACCATGGTTCTGGATTAGTCGTTGACTAGTTTCTTGAACTTTGGTATACTGGTAAGTGGTATGGTTGTAATGATATTGGGGGAAAATGCAGAAATACCTGCCCCCCCCCCCCCCCCCCCCCCCCAATTAAAAAAGGTGGGCGTGGGGAGGTAGGGTTGGGGATTGGGGGTGGGGATGTGTGTTTTGGGTGGGGATGGGAGGAACAATTTATCTGCACGCAAACTTTTTTTATATCAGAAAACATAGAAATATGTGTGATGTGAGGTCCTTTCCAAGTTGCATGTTGCATGTCAGAAACTGGTTCTTTAGTCTAGAATTACCCCATGATTGTTGCTCAAGCAGCATCTAACCTCTAAAGTCTGGCATCAAGTGGAAAATGCCAGTAGATTGTTTCTTTTATTCTCATTTGTAACTATCAGTTGGTTGTTCTTCTTTTGGTTTTATTATTCTCACATATTCCCCTCCACCAGCTTTTGATGTTATTCCATCTTTCTCTTTTTTTTTTCTACCTTTCAGCCTCCATGTTTTTCAACCTGTCTGTTAATTACTCCTTCCATCCACCATGTTCTTTTTTCCCTGGCACTGCATTTTTCCCCCACTCCTCTTTTTTTCCCCCTTCTCCTCTCCAGATTTTTTCCCCCCCCCCCCCCCCCCCCCCCTTTTCCTCCCCCTGCCATTTTCTTTTTTCTCCTCTGTGTCTTTCATCCCTTTTTCCTCCAGGGTTTGTCATGTGTTCTTTCCCTTCATTTCCATGGTTTTTCTCTCTGTCTTTTCTTCTCTCCATCCTGTATGATTTCTTTTTCCATTGTCTGTTCCTCCCTCCCTTCTCCACCTTTTCCATCAGTCTGCCCTTCACTGCTTTTCACCATTTTCCTTATGTTTGCCTTTCCTTCCCATCAGTTTCCACGTTTTTCTCTCGGTCTGTCTGTGCCTACATCAGCTTTCTTTGTTTGCTTCCTGTCTGTCTTTCCTTCTCTCCACTTCCTTATTTTCTCTCCCACTCTTTCTTTCTCTCCCTCCATTTTATTTATTTCATCTCTATCTGTCTTTCCCTCTTTTCCTTTCCCATTTCTCTTGTCAGTCTTTTCTACCCTTTGTTGTTTTATCCTTCTGTCTTTCCCTCAGCCCATTAATGTTGTTTCTCTCTTGTCTTTTCCTCCTTTCATTTTCTGTATTTTCTTTTCGGTCTGCATTACTGTTATATTTTCTACTGATCTATCTTTCCGTTCCTTTCTTCCCTTTATCTTCTTTGTTTGTCTTTTCCTTTCTGTCCTCTTTGTGAAGAAATGGGGCAGCAGCCTTAAGGAGAAAGTGCTTATTTAGGGAGCAAAGAGGATCAAAGACCAGTGTTTTGAGTTATAGGGTTCCAGGCAGTCTGAGCAGTCATACAAACCTCATAGTCCGTACAATTTAAATCTGACATGGAAGTGGCTCAGCCCACAAAGAATTTTAAGAGTTCAGGGCCACAGTGTTTGTATCAGGTGGAGGGATGGGGTGGGAGTTTCTCTGAAGATCTTCTGTTGTCAAGCATTTCTTAAAGTTTCTCTGACTGTACGGTTCTTCTGATTGTACAGTCTGTGCATCCCAAACAATCCACTCTAAAGCTAACCTATTGTCCTGACCAGTACTTACATGATGTATGCACCTTTTTTGTACTTCCAGTTCTTATAGAACTGGGAGTACTTTACACTGGGAATGAAGAAATGCTGTCTGTGTGTCTGTCCGTGGTCAAAATGTGTTCCACTCGCTCCAGACAAAACGTCTGGGCCAATCTTTCTGAAAATTTGTAGGTATGTTCATTAAGGGTCACGAATGATGCCTGATGTTTTTTATTTTACCAGAATAGCCATTACTAATGGCTAAAACTGCCCAAACATTTTTTGTTCCTTTATAGAATATCTCAGTGACGAATACATTATGACGCATGTTTGATTGTGACATCAAATACATTATGACACATGTTTGATTGTGACATCAAATACATTATGACACATGCATGTTTGATTGTGACGTTTTTCTGGAAGATAAAATGGAAGTACGTTTATATGCTTTGCATCTTGTTACTCTTTCAGGAGGATTATTTACCGCTCTTGTTTGTTGATTAGTGTTCATTGCTCTTAAATCTTATTTCCTTCTGTGGCCTTCCTAAGTAGAAAATGTAAATGCACAGATTTCGTCACTTTCAGGTCAGATCACAGTGTTTGTCACAACCTGGCACAGAGATGTCAAGCCCAGAGACGAAGAATGTTACTAGTCAGGTCCGTATTGGGACTGTCCCCTCGATTCTTGTTAATCGATGGAAAACAACCAAGAGCGATGCACTATGAAACAATTTATCAAATACCCTGAAAATACCAAAAGAGACAAACCCTGAAATGATCTATTAGTTTTCTCAAAACACCACAAGAGACACGTCCTGAAATGATCTATAAATCCACTGAAAACACCAGTAGAGACAATCCCTGAAATGATCTACCAGTTCCCTGAAAACACCAGTATAAACAATCCCTGAAATGATCTACCAGTTCCCTGAAAACGCCAAAAGAGTCGAACCCTGAAATGATCTATCAGTTTGCTGAAAACACCAAAAGAGACAAACCTTGAAATGATCGATTGATTCCCATGAAAGCTTTCACACTGAAGATGAGGGTGTTTTTGAATGTTAAGCTTGTATTCGCCTATCCTTCAGAAGCTTAATGGCTTTTATTTCCATACAGAACACATTGGAATGCTCCTTGGATTTGAGGATATCATACTTGATCAGGTGACAGGTTTGGTTTTTCAAATGGACAGTTTTTGCTTTAAATTCATTGTTGATGGTACAAACATATTTGGTACTGAAGCAGCCCCAGCTGTTTTCTCTCTTGCAACCCAGTCAGACAAGAGTGATGTCCCCACAGTGCGGGACCCCTGTTTCAGGATGAGCGAGCAAGAGGAAGCCATCCGCGACAAATCGCGCTCACTGTCCATGCTGGAGCTGCGGGTCAGCTACCTGGAGGACGAGAACCGACACCTGCAGAAGCGCGTCGACACGCTGACCGCCCAGAAACAGACGCTGGATAAACTGGTCAAAGACTTCCAGCACAACAGGGACAGGGAGGTATGTTGGACAATAGGAACAAGGCTCGAAAGAATGAATGAAAGTGTTGAGGAATGAAGGAGTGAGTGAGAAAATGAATGATGGGTGGATAAAACTGGTTAAAGACTTCTGGCACAGGGACAGGGGGGGGTGTTGGATACCAGGTACAAGGCTCGAAAGAGCAAATGAAAAGGATGGAGGAATGAATGAGTGAAAAAAAATAAATGATGGATGGATCAACTGGTCAAAGATGTTCTTGCTCATGAGTCAGGAAGCTACAAAGGGCACCACAAAAGAAAAAGAAAAATGATTTTCTTTAAGTTTACATTTTTTTAGATCACAAAACTTTTTTTCAAAAAGATTTATGGTTGAATTTTTTTTCTGGTTTTGATGCTTCTCAAGTGCCATATATTAGAATGAGTAACACAGACAGAAAGATCTTACAAAGGATATTCAGTTGCACACATTTACTTGTGTGTTTTATGTATAGATCTCTGGACATGAACTGCATCAGAAAAATGCTCATTGATATTTGTACAAAGACTGTGTCATAACCAGTCACCGTGGTGAAGTGGTTAGCGTCGCGGACTGCCGGCTGGGAGGTTGTGGGTTCAAATCCCATCTGAGTCATGTGGGTTTTTCTGCTCTGACCGCTCCTACCCAGAGTTGAGTTTGCTGTGGACTCAGTTGGGACCACACAGTCGAGTTTCATCCACGTAATGGATGCGTTTCTGAAAGTGTTGCTCAAATTTCTTGACCAACACTGCAGGTGCCTGTATCTCTTTGGCCTGGTTGACGCCGGGATATATTATGAAAGGAAGTGTAGAGTACAGCCCTGTCATGTAGTCTCAGACTGAAATGGAAATCTGTAACATCATCTTAATCATTCTCATCATTCTCATCGATCAGCATAATAAAGAAAAATGTCTCAAATTCTGTGGCCTTTCATGCCCTGCTCTCATGGTGACCTCAGTTTCAATGTCCTTTCCACGTCTGTGGTCTTGGTTTGGTTCTGTCAGGGTCGCTGGTATCGGCGAGTCCATGGGGGCTGTCGTTGGACAGACGTGGTGGCGCCCTCCATCAGGAGATTTCACTCACACCGGCTCCACGACTAAGCAATTATTGTTGCCAGTAGGGGGCGTCGTAGTGGGTGTCCCGCGTATGTTAGATCAGAACAGGCGCCACTGAACACACCGAAGTGACTTGGCAGCAGTGCAGTGTCTCCTCCGTTGGGTTGCCTCTTGACAACTTGACATGGACTGCTTCCTGTGGATTGCCGGTGCTTGGGCTGAGAGGTGGGGCCAACCGGGCTGTGGCTGTGGACGGGGTGTTGGAATGAGTGGCATGGGTGCACTGCCTCTGAGGTGGCGCAAAGGCTGGGACAGCAAAAAAAAAAAAAAAAAAAAAAAAAAAAAAAAAAAACTGTGTCATAATGTGTGTCTGAAAGAGTTTGAAATAGTTGTTTTCAAAAGCAGAGACATTCTTTTGAACAGTGCGTCAAAATGCTGCTTTTTGCCACAATTTCAGATGCATACTTTGGGGCAGAGAACATTGTATAAGCATTTTGTGTATGTTTTATGTTTGTCTATGTCTTTCACTCAGTTTTGATGCTGTGGTCATAAACTACAAACTGAATTAAGCAGGATTGATGAAACGCTGGAGAGGACGAAGTTGACAGACTGACATGAATGTAATGGGAAAAGAATGTTATGATACAGTAGCAATTGTAATAGAGCAGGCATCACCAGCTTGTAGACACAAGGGTAGCAACTGTCGTAGGGCGAGTGTATAGCTTTCTATATGGTGCTATGTAGCAACAATGCGATAGTAAAGTCAACTTGAAGGCACTGTGATAGCAACTCCAGTAAGACAGGTGTAGCTATCTAGAGCACTGTGGTAGCAATCGTACTTGGCCAGGAATTACCATCTAAGGTCCTGTGGTGGCAGCTGCAGTAGAACAGGTACAGCCATCTTGAAGGTGCTATGGTAGCAATTGCAGCAACACAGGTGTGGCTGTCTAAGCCACTATGGTACCAATTGCAACAGGGCAGATATAACTATCTAAGGCACTAAGGTAGCAACTGGAAAACGACAGATGTAGCTTTATTGGAGGCCTTATGGTAGCAACTGCTCTAAGACCAGAACAGTGGTGAAGAAAGTGACTGCAATAGAAGGGGTATTGCCCTTTGGTAGATGCTTTCATAGCAACTGTAACAAGTATAGCTGTATCAAAGGCAGTATGATAGCAGTTATGATAAGACAGGTGCAACTGTATTGTAGGCACTGTGGTAGCAGGTGTAACAGGACATGTATGTAAGTTGAATAACAAATCTAATGAATAAGATGAGTGAAGATGTGCAATGGTAGTAGCTCCCATAGCACAGGGATAGCGGCTTTGACAGTGACTTCAAGCTATGACAGTGACTGCAATAGGAGTGGTATGGACACTATGGCAGCACTTGCTTCGAGATGGTTACAGCAGGGTTGAGGCAATACGCTAACAATTGCAGGTAGACAGGCATAGCTGTATTGTTGGCACTGCGGCAGCAACTACTAAGGAGGAATGATAGATCCATCTTGTGGATGCTGTGATAGCAACCACAGCTGGATAGCCATTGTGGCTTGTAGGCACTGTGGTAGTAACTGCAGTGAGAAAGAGAGATCCACCTTGTTGGTGTTGTGTGATCACCCTCTCATAGGCAGTGAACAGGTTAAAGGGAGGGGGGCTCACATTTTGGAAAGTCTGTTCCGGAGTCTCACACCATTTTATAAGCTTGAATTGCTTGCTAGCGAACCTGACTGGATATTTGGGCCAGTTGGATTACCTCAGGCCATTTGTGGCCATGCCCGGGTGTCAGGTGCGTTGGTGCAGGACTTTTGCTCCCCGTTTCAAACCCAGTTACACTTTCTTTGGCATTTGTGAACAACATGAACATCCTGATCCCTACAGATGAGTGAATTATTGTGGAAGGCAGCGCAGTAACAGCTCCTGCTCACTGGGAGGAAGAGAACCATTAGGGGAGAGGTATAACAGTGTACAACCCTTCCCTTACACCCGTGTTTCCCTCCCTCCATCCCTCACCTCCCCATTCCTCTTTACCTTGCTTGTCCAGGACCGCGGCAGTCATCCATGTTGTGCTGACCTCCCTTTCTTTCAGATGTACTCCGCGCCTGCGATGAACACGCCAGTGTTGATAGTGGGGGCCAATGGATGGGAAATGTTGGTAGGACGCGGCTCCTGCCTTCCGTGTGGGCGTGTGGCGCACCGCTTGTTGCTGTGTCTGCCCCTTGCACTGGCCTTTGGTCCATGTCTTTGTTTGTTTGTTTTGGTGGTTTGTCTGACAGTGTGCAGCCAGACATGTGACACAGTCCTCTTTGCTGGGATAGTTCGTAACTCGACAACTATGAATGAAAACAGGTAGAAAATAAAACGCTAAAAACAGTAGAGATCAATAGAGAATGTTACTGATCTTCTGGAAATGGAAAAATTATGAATGAAAATAATATAAGGAATTAAATAGTGAGTGAACTAATCAGTGGTTGGTGCTCAGTTTTTTAGTTTCATCAAGAAGGTGTTCACTGCAGGTGGATTAATCAGTCAATCTCTCTCTCTCTCTCTCTCTCTCTCTCTCTCTCTCTCTCTATCTATCTATATATATATATATATATATATATATATATATATATGCTACATCACTTTTGCTAATCCATAACACCACAGTGTGCAGGTACAGCCAGATGACCAAACAAACGAATGAAAATCGAGAAAAGCGTCTCACTGACAACACTTAGAAGTTCACTGACATACACATTGAGCCAGCATACTGGTCAGGCCTCCAACACCCATCTAGCATTGTCTGTGCTACTACAATGTCAGTCATCGCCGACCATGGTGGACCTGTTCAGGACTTTGTTCAGGACCCTATTTATGAGTTTATTTACTCACTTTATGTTATCTTCTATGTATAAGTCGCCATTCACCATCCCATTGCCATTAGTAGTTTGGGCAAGCAGAAAACCTTTGAATCGGAGAGGGAGAGGAGGGGGGAGTGAAAGACTTAGCAATTTCCTGTTTTCAAATGCTAGTATCTTTAGGGACCTCACCTGCTGTCAAACTTTAGAGTGGTAAACAAATCTTTTGGGAAAAACAGGCAAGCATTTACAGGAATGCCAAACTTCAAGGTTTTTTGGCAAAAGACAGTCACATGTCAGTTGTGCACATACCTGTCATCGCTGTGTGTCACATCTCATCACTGCTAAAGGTTTGTTTTGTTTTTCTGTGCACTGTTGTTAAGGATTGGATGCAAGTAACCTCCAGTGAACTGAAGCACCTAAGAAACACCCCATTTACTCCACACACACACACACACACACACACACACACACACACACACACACACACACACACACACACACACACACACACACACACACACACCCACCAAGAATTCCCAAAATGAGTTTAGAATGGAGTATGAATGATTCCCAAGTGGGTATGGAAGACTACCAAATGGAAGATTCCCTACAGGAGGATGGAGCTTGAGGTTATGGAGAATTCATTATCTGAGTATCGAAGCAATTTGAGAATTCAGAAAAGGAATATAGAGGATTCCCAAAGGATTTTTAACTTCTTTCACAGACTTTATAAATTCTCTTGATTCACAACTGCCTAGCATTTATAGATATGGATATTATTAGCAGTAGTGCTGTTATATATCATCTTATTTTACTTCCTTTTACATGCTACAATTGAACAATAGAATGCACAGTGATGTAACATGGATTCATTTATTGCAGCAACTGTTTAACATAGAATAAAATCTCAAGGATCTTGGCTATACAGTTGAGACGTTTGAATGCATAATGATTTCAAACAGATTCAGGCTGCATTTGTTTTAAGTCAGTAGTTGAATCTATTTGAACAAAATGTGGAGTTGAAGTAACCCCCCCCCACCCCTCCCCCCAGAAAACATTGAAAATTAATTGAAAAAGATCTTTCAGATTTTGTTTTGTGTGTGTGTGTGTGTGTGTGTGTGTGTGTGTGTGTGTGTGTGTGTGTGTGATATGATATTGATTGTGAATGATCTTGAACAGCATTTTATTAACCATAACTGTCCATCATGAAATGAAATTTTGAATTAAAGTAATGTGTATGTATTATAAAAACTGTTAAACTAACTTCAGAACAGAAAGAAAAAACATATTTATCATTTGCCAGATATATACATGTACCCATGGATTAGATTTGATGTAACAGTCATAAACTGATGATTGAAATCAAAAGAATATTTTTATAGCAACTGTGACAAAACATGTACAGGAAATGAATTCTGTGGACTTAAAGTATACCCAAGACATTGACATATAGGATGCATTTTTTCCCAATGAAAACATGTGTTTCTGATAAATCATTTCTGACTTCTGCAGACTATTTTCTGGTGCCAGGAAAGTATTGTTTTTAGACTGATTAAACTCAGGACAAATGTTTGATCTTGTTCATTTTGCCATTTTGAAAACAGGTGATTTTAGCATTTACTTACCGTTGTAGAAAAAAAAAGGTTTTCATTTATTCTAAGCATAAGTATTTTTCATTGCTTTATTTCTGATTTACTCTCTCCATGCTACAAAGGGGGCAACAGAACATTTAAATCTGTGAATCTTTATGTTTGTGTATGTGTATGCGTTGAGTGTGTGCATACATGTAAACATGCATACGAGCACATACGTTTTCCTCAGACTTACTGCTTGGTATGTGTTAAGAAATGCCTGATGATGGTGATGTGAATATCTTCCTTAAAAGTGGGTTGATGATCATGAAATTATGATTCTGACACCGCCATTTTTATTTACCCTCATTTCCAAACTAAAAGGCCTTACTTTTGTCTCAAATTCTGACTGGAGTGTTTCGTAGTCTGAAGTGTTCTTTGCACGATGAAATCAGTTCTCACAACCAACTGTATTGGTCAGCTTATACACTTTAACTGGTCATGGTCACAGCATTCATCATGCAGTTTGTAAGTCAGTCGTGGTCTTTGTCTATACAACTCACAGCATTCATCATGCAGTGTGTACACCAGTCATGGTCTGTGTCTGTACAACTCACAGCATTCATCATGCAGTGTGTACATCAGTCATGGTCTGTGTCTGTACAACTCACAGCATTCATCATGCAGTGTGTACATCAGTCATGGTCTGTGTCTGTACAACTCACAGCATTCATCATGCAGTGTGTACATCAGTCATGGTCTGTGTCTGTACAACTCGTAGCATTCATCTTGCAGTGTGTACATCAGCCATGGTCTGTGTCTACAACATAAATCATGCAGTGTGTATATCAGCCATGGTCTGTGTCTACAACATAAATCATGCAGTGTGTACATCAGCCATGGTCTGTGTCTACAACATAAATCATGCATCATGCAGTGTGTACATGTCTCATGGTCTGTTTCTTCACCATTCATCATGCAGTGTGTACATCAGCCATGGTCTGTGTCTACAGCATTCATCATACAGTATATACATCAGCCATGGTCTGTGTCTACAGCATTCATCATACAGTATATACATCAGTCATGGTCTGTGTCTACAGCATTCATTACATTCATCATGTAGTGTGTACAGAAGTCATGGTCTGTGTCTATAGCGTGAATCATGCAGTGTGTACATCTATACAGCACACACAGAGCACCATGTTATGGCACTGTGTAGTCAGGTGTGGACACAATCACAGTATATGTAGAGTATCAGGCATATAGTGGCAAAACCCAGTTTTGGATGCATTAAATGATGTCTTACGTTCCAAACCAACTTGTTTAAAGACAAAACAGACTTTTTTCTTGAAAATTTAGATGTGAGCTCAATATTCCAAAAGTGACCGTGTCCAAACATGACAGTATGTTTAAAGAAAAAGTGTTACAAAGTAAGCAGTCTCTTGTGTTAATTGTTGTGATGATACTAGATGAACTGTTTGCCGTGTTCCCAGCGTTTTTAGGTACATTGTAACCTCAAATTTTCCAACGCTTCCTGTTGATTCATTTTTGTTATCGTTCTTACAGCCTACAGGTGTGCTTTGTAAAAGATGATTCTTCTGCTTTACTCTAAGTATGATTGAGGTGTGGAGCATGGTATGTGGGTTGGAGCTGGGGTAAGACAGTCTTGGAAGGTGCATCAGGAATGGATCTCTGTGTGACAATTCAATTTGCAAGTGATTTTGCTGGCTACAGGTTAGAGAACATTATGATGTGGCTGTGACTGTCTTGAGCTGTCTGCAATTCCCGGCGTCTTGTAAACAGAAACGGGCAAGGCACACAGACTCCGAAGGTGACAGGCTGAAACTGGAACTTTGGTTCTCTTGCAGGTGTCAGGCAAAACCCAGGGGCAAGAAAGCGCTCCTGCAACCTTGACCATGACGGGCGGCAGCCTCGCCGCCACAGTAACCAGCGGTCTGGGCAATTCGACGGATGTGACATGGGAACAGGACCAAGCGGAGGACGGAAGACTGGTCTTCCACCCGGGCTCCACCTTCCACAGCGGTTCTTCCAGCGGGATGGGCAGTGTTCAGCCCTCGGCCTTCCCCCATGGCAGGGAGCGGCATTACCCCCATCACCCCCATCATCATCATCATTTCTATCGCAACGCCAGTCCTGCGCAGGGGTCCCACCACCACCTCGGGTTTTACCCCGTGGAGAATGAGGGGGAGGTTGTGCCCCTCTACCATGACAAGATAGAGAGTGAGGAGAGTGGGGACGAGTTCGAGGCATAGCAGAGAAACGGGTAGGAGGGAGATGAATAGGAGTGGAAGTGGGAGAGAAGGGAGAGAGAATTTTGGGAGTTGCATGTATAAGTTGAAGGATGCTGCTACTACTGTGTAAGAAGTTTCGAGTGTGAGTGTTGAATTTTGGTTGCAGTTTGTTATCAGATGGTTGCTGTCATTGTCTGCGCTAACGCTTATTCTTTTGTTGCTGTTGTCAGTGTGTTTTCCTGTGGGTGAGGCATTGCTGTTGTCTAGACCAAATCATATCCATATTTTTTACATTGATCTCCATATCAGTGATATCGCTTTACGTGGCCATAATGATATGTATAGTTTTCTTCTGGCATTGAAGGCCTTGAGAAAGTCCTGATTGCTGTCTGGGCTGTGATGGAACTAACACTGAAAACCGAAATTGTACTGGTGTTTTTTCTTAACGTTGGCTGTGTGGGATTGTTAGTGACGGTAGCTGTGCGCCTTTTGGCCCGCACCCTGCCTACGATAGTGACCCGTAATGAATGTCTGAAAGGGAGTGCTCTCTTTACATCAACTTTTCACTGGCAGTGTGCAGCATGACAGCTGGAGCGATGAAGACCTTTTTCTTTGTTTGGATCTTGTTTCATGTATGTTTGCTTAGCATGGCAAGTGGAGTGAAGGAGAAGACCTTTTCCTTCATTCAGACATTGTTTCATGTACGTATGTTTAGCATAACAAAGGTGGAATGATGAAGAAGGCTTTTTTCTTTGTTTGGAAATTGTTTCATGTAAGTTCGTTCAGCATGACAAAGGTGTAATGATGAAGAAGACTTTTTTCTTTGTTTGGAAATTCTTTCATATACGTGTGTCTAGCATGACAAGTAGAATGATGAAGAAGACCTTGCCCTTTCTTTGGACATTGTTAGGTCATTGTTTCGAACATGTATGTTCAGCTAGATTCCTGAAAGGATGAAGAAGATCTTTGGTTTGGCCATTGTTACATGACCTACATTTTTAGCGTGACAACTGTGGTGTTGAAGACCAAAAACCTTTTTGTCTGTGTGAACATTGTTTCATGCATGCATGTTTAGCATAACGACTGGAAGGATGAAGGAGATACCTTTGTTGGGATGTTGTTTTACGAATATATCTTCAGCGTGGACAATAGAATGATAAAGAAGACATCTTTCTTTGTTTGGACATTGTTTCATGACATGTATGTTTAGCATGACCATTGCAAGGACAAAGACTTTTCTTTGTTTTCACATTGTATCGTGACATGTATGTTTACTGTGACAGTTGGAATAATAAAGAAAGCCTTTTTTGTTTGTTGGAACATTGTCTCATGACATGTATGTTAAGCATGACAATAGAATTGGTGAAGTAGACCTTTTTTCTCTTTGTTGTTCAGAGACATGTTTCAAGACCTTTTGTTTAGCAGAACTGAAGGAGACCTCTTTCTTTAGATGTCGTTTTCTTGATCTATGTGTTTAGCATGACAATTTGTACAATGAAGGAGACATCTTTCTTTCTTTAGACATTGATTTATTACCTGCATGTGTAGTATGACAAATTGAATGCAGATGATAGAGACCTTTTTGGACAATTGTCTCATGATTAAATGTTGAATGTGGGTCATATTCTGTATTCTGATTGTTCAGAAGTGACAGTGAAAGTCTTTGGATTATTTTGTGATAAATTATTCAATCAGTTGTGACATTGCTGTGAGATTTGTTCCGCCCACCAAATGTCATTGCTAACAGTGGACAGCATTTCAACAGTTGTTGCTGGTTGACAATATTTTCCCTCGCTTTATCTTGTTGAACATTTTAAAGTCAACAGAAACAAAAGGTGCCTGTGATTTATTTTGTGAATTATAAGCATTAAACGCCTCTTCTTTTTTATAACCTGAAGTGGTGGGCTAAAAATATATGTCTTTTTCTAGTTATACACTTGTGTGTCACCTCAGTGCATTTTTTTTTTTTTTTTGGCTGGTTTGATTTACAATTCGTCTGTTTTTCTGTGTTGATTGATCATTTGTCTGTTTTACAGTGTTGACTGATAATTTGTTTCTCATTTTTAGACGTTTGCATGTAGTCAAATGCAATTGCTGTTGATTGTCTCATTCATTTATGATGATACATTTTCCTACTGTAATGCTGAATGTTGGTGACTAACCTTTAACCATTTATCTATTATTATTTTCTCAGTTATGGTTATCCTTATTTCTACCACGATGAGTAGGGAATCACCAAATTGATTTTCTAGAGTGCCAGACAAAATCATGAACAGGAAACTGTTTCAAGAAACATAAAAAAAAAAAAAAACATGAACAGGGAACTGTTTTAAGAAACATAAAAAAAAAACTTTCAAGGCCAAATCATACGAAATGTGTGCAAAAATTCTACCAGTGGATGTAGTTTAATGTGCATGTGTCTGTCTATTTATTGTTGTTATTTATGACTGACCATTGTGATCATAGACGTGCACTGTGAAGATCCAGTGCCAACGTTTGTGCCAACGCACTTCTTCCAAGTTATGACCACTTAAGTCTGAATAGATTTCAGACTCATCTTTGAAGTCAACACCAGTGTCTGAGTCGTTGCCGGGGCTGCAGGATCATTCATAATCATGTGAAATGGACTGTCTTCTATCGCTGTGACAAAAAGAAAAGAAAAAAAAAAATGGACACATTTTGAAGCAAATTACAAACATCATCCTTTAAACCTAAAGCCAACTGCTCAAAATGTAGCATCTGAATGCTCAACCTTTCCAAGATAACCTGTACGGAAAATGAAATGTAGATGGAATGGATCAGTGGATTAGAGAAAGTGATTGAAAGACTGAGACAGGTGGGATTGGTAGTTAAAGGGTTAAGTGTGCGTGAAGCTGCAAGTACATGTGTTTTTTATGTTTTGCATAAGATTGGATGTGCTCTTTTTTATGTATTTATACACATGTGCACATTACTTGTGTGTGTGGGAAAGACATCTGTACATGCCCATTGCCGTGTTTTTTGAATCAAATGTTGTTTCATCATTGCCAAAGATATTACTGAAGGCAAGGATTTCAGATTTTATTGTGTCTTGATGCTATCCTTTGTCTCAGGTTACACTGGCCATATTTGTACTGTGAATATCAATAATGATTTTTTAATTTGGCTGACTTTTTATAGGAAAACTCTTTATACATGTCTGGGTTTCAGAAAACATATATGTACCTGCTACTCATGCAAAAATGGGGTGGATATTTTGGTTTGAAATGTAGTCCATTGATTTTTTTTTTGTTTTGTTTTTTGATGAAGTTTACATGTCATTCATATTATTGCCAAAGATGCAGCCATTTTTTCTCTGTGACTTTGATCAAGATTCATGTACTTTAATGTGCATGTGCAGCTTAGACTGAGTATAATGGGTTATGTAATTCAACATCAGCATCATCAAAAAAAACAATGATTTCATGAGCTTTGTATGTCATTGTCACTGAGTAACATTATCTTAATGTTTGTTTCCTCTCTGACTGTGGTAGGTGTCGCTAGACTGAATCTAGTTTCTTATTAACTTGATGTGAAGAAAAATCATAGTTCCGACCTTTGCTGTCATAATTCCAAATTTTCCATTGGAAGGGCTCTTTCATTCTTTGTTAAGTAATTCTTCGTTAAATAAGTAAAATTGTGTAAATCAACATTTCAACTGTATCTAAAATGGTGTAAGAAACCTTCCCATCCGTAATGAAAATGCTGTAAGAGAACCTTCATCCGTAATGAAAATGGTGAAAAGAGAACCTTCCATCAGCAACCAAAATGATGCATCTCATTCTTTTATCGGTATCAAAGAAGGTTTTAAGTCAATTTGCTAGTAACCAAGATGGTGTGAGTCAACCTTCTGCAAGTAACCAAAATCATACAAGTCCGCTTTCGATCAGTAACCAAATCGGTGTAAATCAACCTTCCATCTTTACAAGACTTTACTCCAAATGAAACCTACCGTTTGTAACCTAACTGCTTAAATCAACCGTTCAGTATTACCCAAAATGCATAAGTGAAATAACTTGATCCCTTGCGCCAGTAAACAAAAATGGTCAAGTTCATCTTCCTTCTACAACCGAAATAGTTAAGTGCACCTCCATCAGTAACCAGAATGTTCCACCCTGTCAGTAGCCAAACTGGTTATGTCCATCTTCCATCAACCAGCAAACAGAGTAAGCCCAGTTTTGATCCCCCTTCAATGAAACCCCAATGGTGCGAGTCGTTATGGTGCTTGTGAATTTGTGACCGCATTTTTCTTTTTGTTGCGAGGGATTTTGGACTTCATTTTGTGCTTGATTTTGTATTTGATTTGTTGTGTTTTCTTGGCATTGATTTTGTGGGATTTCTGTTGGTGTGTTGATTCTCTTCACCTGTGCATTGTTTATTTTGTTTGTTTGTTTCTGTACCTTTTTGTTTCTTTTGTTTTGTATAGTTTGTTTGCTTTGTTTTGATTTATGGGAGATGTGTTTAGGTTTGGTTTATTTGCTGTTAAAAGATGGTGGGGCAAGGTGTAAGGGTGTTATGCATATATGTTAATGAGCTCATATGCATGCAAATGTATGTTTGCATTTCTTGATCTGTGCCTGATGTCTTTTTTTGTTTACTTTTTATTTCATGTTAATATTCAATTACGTTATGAAATAGAATGCGCCTCATGTCTTTGTGTATGTCTGAATCAGGAAAATGTTTCAGGACAATTTTGTTTCGTGTGTGTGTGTTGTGTGTGTGTGTGTGTGTGTGTGTGTGTGTGTGTGTGTGTGCATGCTCATCATTATGCCACGAAGCAAGTTATTCATGAATGCAAACTTTCAGATTAAAGGCTTGAAATCAGAATTACACACTTTTATCAAAACAAGAAAATCCTTTGACACAGAATATGTTGTTATGAAACACATTTTTCAGGGTGACAGTTAAAAGCCGAGTCGAATGTTCCAGAGAAGATACAGAGTACACATTTCTCAATTGACTTTCCCTGTTCAGGATTGAAGTTAATGTGTCTGTGAAAGACCTTGTATGTCATGCCTCTGGTTAACCTGTGTTTGGATATCTTGAGTTTTCTTGCATGTTGTTCAGGTTTTTTTTTTTAAATTTAATAAATGTATGCATGTCAGACTTCATGCTAAACTGACTTTGGATATTTAGCTTTTTAACATATTGTCAGGTTTGTTTGTGTGTTTTTTTTTTTTTTTTTTTTTTTGCCAGATAGTTGTAGCAGACCATTTATGCAGACATGATAGCCACTCTTTGTAGATGGACTCTCCCTGGTTTGATTGATTTTATGGGGAGATCCAAATAGTAAAGGGTGGTCGGTGATGTGAGCAGTATGGCATGGCAGCTTATTATGTACATATGTCTGGAGAGAGAAGGGGGAGGGTGTTAGATAAGGACTGATTGGGCTGCAGAAAGTTTTGATATTATGATGTTGAACATTTTTGTTCAGAGTACGTTCTAGGCACCTCTTCATGGCGGTTTGCAAAATTACATTATGACTTACATGTACAATCATTCATTAGTTCATACTTCACATGCAAGTGACTTCCATGCACAGTCCTAACCTTAACCATACATACTCAACCTATACTGATGCAAGCATTATATATATATATATATATATATATATATACACACACACACACACACACACACACACACACACATGCTTTTAGAAGTTGAAATCAGTTTAGGAGTGACATGGAATGATTTGTGCAACATTTTCAACTTATTTGCGTTTAGCTGCAAAATTAACAGCTGGAGATACTGTAACTATTTTTTTCTGTCTTCCTCCGACCACCTTTCCCTTCCCACATCAAAGCAGCCTATCCCTGGGGGTGGTTTTAAGTCAAAGTGTGTTAGTTTTGAAGAGCTCAGACGTAAAGTCATCAGGTGTAATGTGTGTGTGTGTGTGTGTGTGTGTGTGTGTGTGTGTGTGTATGTGTGTGTGTGTGCGTGTGTGTTTTGGGGAGCAGTGGGACTCATAAGGCCAATCCATTACTCCCCCTTCCCCGTTTCCTCCTGCCCACCCCCTCTCATCCACAAAATTTCTCCTCCCACTCATGCAAGAACATTACCACTCCTCCCTCTCAAACATGAGCTGATACGTTTCTTCAGTTTTGCTGTGCGATTTGAAGCAGACATGCTTTGTGACCTACACACTCAAAACATTCATGTTGGTCAACATTGAAGGGAGGTAGTCGCCATTCATACGAACAGTTAACGTCGAAAGTATGCATGCTCGGTGACATCATGCATATTTTCGGTAATATTGAAAGTTACGCATGCTGTTTATGATTACCACTTATAAAATCAGTAAATAATGAAGCATGCTGTGTGACATTGCTATTCATAATTTTAGTTCATATTAAAGGCATACTTGCTGTGTATGACATTGCCATCTATAATATCAGATAGCACTGAAAGAAGGTGTGTTGTATGTTATTCATCTGAAAAAGAGAATGCTGATTGGTTGCTACCTTCATCATAATGTTGATCAAAAATGCTAAAAACTATGCTAAAAACTGCTGAACAGTAGCTGCATTTTGTGATGAGTATGAACACTGATACTGCATCGTAAATGAAAATGGGGTGTCTTGTGATCTGTACAATATCTGTACAATTTTCTTTTTATCATTTCGGTAGACATATTTAATTTTGATTGCTTTGTGCAACAATTTGTTTTTATTTATGTTTGTTCTTCTGTGTGTGCATGTGTAAATTTCAAGAGTTCCTGTGATTGAAAAAGAAGTCATAACCCCGTCCAATTTTCTTTTTAAATTTGTTCTTGAATCAGTTTACTTTGTATAGTATTGTTTGTGTGTTTTATGCAAGCTGTTACTGTTTCATAATGTGATATCTGACTTTTGTTTTACATATGGGTGCAGAGTTATGTGGTGTTATGATTTACACAGAAGATCTCGTTAGAAAAAGTCGAGATAATGTTGATCAACGGACACCAAACAACATCCTTGTGGTTTTGAAAATATACATGCGCTTATTCAGTGATGCTTAAACTAAAAAAAATGAAAGTCAATGCTGTCAAAATGTGGCAACTGTGTTAAAAACCATTGTTTCTCGACTCAACTGTAAACGGGATACCTGCTTCAGTTCCAAGAAAGTTACGATGCAAGTAGAAAGAAAGCTTCGGCTCCACCTTCATTAAAGCCAGGCCCATAGACATGGTGAACCTCAGAACAGACCACGGTCTCTAGGCATCAGGCTGTTGGACTTTCTGACCTTTCACATTTTGTGCGCTGACCAAGTTGTGCCGGCCGTAGAACAGGTCCATAACAATGTCAAGAGTTGGATCAGGACTCAGGACGGCTACAGTGACCGGTTCGAAGCCCTCACTGGTGTTACACAAGGATGCATTCTCTAAGACCCCCTTCCTCCTTCCCCTCCTTTGCTATTGACTGAACCATGCATCCGTGGACAAGGAACCTGTTGGAATCACCGTCATCTATCCAGAACATCTTGGTCTGCCATTTGGACACTCGCCTCCTTCTGTGTCCTGTGTGACAGAATAGTTTTCCGTTACTTGTTTTAGTTTTGGGCTACTTGGACTGTTGTTGTGATCCATGCTTTTAATACATGTCAGTGTCTTTTTGTTGTTTATATTAGGTGAAGAGTTTGCAATGGTCTCTTTGAAAAATGCGCACAGTTTACAGATAATTCCACTTGCACATTGTTAGCTTATGTGGGTCATCCTTTAGTTCTTAGTTGTCATGCATGAACATTCACTTACAGATACACATGAGAAGAAAAATCACTCTTACAGACCATCACATGTGAAGTGAACTCACACAGACACATGAAGTGAACACACATGCGCGTGCGCGCACACACGCACACACACACACACACACACACACACACAGAGTCATACACACATGAAAAGAACTCACACATACAGACATGCACATGATGTGAACACACGCCAGACACTCATGAAATGGATACATTGTCATGCTGATTGCTCTCTCCTCTCATCAACATCTACCCCTTCTCCCCATCTTGCTCTTACAATCTTTCTACCATCACCCATCTTTCTCTGAAAAACAAGTTGATGAAATCAGTGGACAGACACAGTGTTATGAATGAGTTATTTTTTTAAAAGGGAATTAAAGGAAAAAAAAGACTTTAGCCAAGACGGGAAGTGAGAGAGTGTGTGAAAAGAGAGAGGTGGGAGTTAGCAACTCATCTGTTACAAAAGCTTGCCATTGAATTAGCTTTAATTAATGTTTTACAATGGGCTGTTAGTTTGAAATACAACGTGTATATCACAATTATTACAGTCTTTGCGTCCATGTTCATGTTTTAGTGTTTGAATGGAGCCTGGTCCTTTTTCTCTCTTCTAGTTTCATGCAACACATACACACACCTTCCTCTCTTTCTGTTTCTGTATGTGTTCTCTCTCTCTCTCTCACAGACACAGACACACATCTTGCTCTCTTTCACTGTGTGTTTCTCTCTCTCTCTCTCACACACACACACACACACACTCACACTTTATTTCCTCTCTCTGTTGCGAGTGTTTCAACTCTCTCTATATCATTACATTCACAGTCCGTCCTCTCCTGTGGGTGTTTCCAATCTGTGTCTTCTTTAACACTGTACTACTAGCACAGGCCCAACACTCCTGTCCTATTCATCACTGAGCCATAACCCCTGTCTCATTTACCACTGAGTCATCACTCCTGTTCCATTCATCACTGAGCCATAACACCTGTCTCATTTACCACTGAGTCTTCACACCTGTCCCATTCATCACTGAGTCATCACACTGTCCCCATTCATCACTGAGCCATAACACCTGTCTCATTTACCACTGAGTCTTCACACCTGTTCCATTCATCACTGAGCCATACCACCTGTCTCATTTACATTGAGTCATCACACCTGTCCCATTCATCACTGAGCCATAACACCTGTCTCATTTACCATTGAGTCATCACACCCTGTCCCATTCATCACTGAGCCATAACACCTGTCTCATTTACCATTGAGACATCACTCCTGTCCCATTCATCACTGAGCCATAACACCTGTCTCATTTACCATTGAGTCATCACATCTGTCCCATTCATCACTGAGCCATAACCCCTGTCTCATTTACCATGGAGTCATCACTCCTGTCCCATTCATCACTGAGCCATAACGCCTGTCTCATTTACCACTGAGTCTTCATTCCTGTCCCATTCATCACTGAGCCATAACACCTGTCTCATTACCACTGAGTCATCACCCCTGTCCCATTCATCACTGAGCCATAACACCTGTCTCATTTACCACTGAGTCTTCACCCCTGTCCCATTCATCACTGAGCCATAACACCTGTCTCATTTACCACTGAGTCTTCACACCTGTCCCATTTATCACTGAGCCATAACACCTGTCTTATTTACCATTAAGTCATCACTCCTGTCCCATTCATCACTGAGCCATAACCCCTGTCTCATTTACCACTGAGTCATCACACCTGTCCCATTCATCACTGAGCCATACCCCTGTCTCATTTAGGATTTGAATCACCACTCCTGTCCCATTCATCACTGAGCCATAACCCCTGTCTCATTTAGGATTTGAATCACCACTCCTGTCCCATTCATCACTGAGCCATAACACCTGTCTCATTTACCATTGAGTTGTCACACCTGTAGAATGTTTGTGTCTCGCATCATGCAAGTCCTAACACTCTAAGAGAACATGTTTCATCGTGAGTGACACATGACATGGAATGCACCATGGAGCTTCTTCACTCTTTAAAAGGTATGAATGGGTAAAATACGAACAGCCGGTTTGCAACTGGCATAGAACTGTTTCTTCTTTACGACCAACAGACGTAGATGAGAGGAACTCCTTTAGGTTTGGACGGATCTGAAAGAGTTTGTTATCCGTCTGTGTATTCCAATCCTCCTGCCAGAGGTCTCTGACATAATAATTAATTTTTGGTTTCAGATATGAGCAGGGTATAGATATGTTTGACAGTTTCTCTGTTGTGGCATTCTTGGCCAAACGATCAACCATTTCATTCCCTCTGATGCCAACATGACCAGGAACCCAAGCCAGAATAATGTTGTAACCATCCACTTTCAACTTGGTAAAAAGTTAAAAAAAAGTGTAAAAGAATAACACCTGTCTCATTTACCATTGTGTTATCACACCTGTCCCATTCATCACTGTGCCATAACACCTGTCTCATTTACCATTGAATCACCACTCTTGTCCCATTCATCACTGAGCAACCCCTGTCTCATTTACCATCGAGTCAACACTCCTGTCCTATTTAGTAAATTTACTATCGAGTCATCACCCCGGTGTCATTCATGACTGAGTCATCACACCTGTCCCATTCATCACTGTGCTATTGCTCCTGTCCCAATTTGACAATTGAGTCTTTGCACCTGTGCCATTCATCACTGAGCAATCGCACCTGTCCCATTGGTCACATCTGTCCTATTCAGAACTGAGCCTATTGCAGATTCAACTCTGGGTAGGAGCTGACTAAGGTTGAAAAGTCCTGCAGATGGGATTCTAACCTACAACTCTGAGTCTACACGCCTGTGGCACCAACTACTGCACCATGGTAATCATAGCATGAGCATTTCGGATCTCTTCTTTTTTTTCCCTGGCATTGTAGTTTGGTTCTTCTCTTTGCCAGTAGCATTAGCTTCTTAATACATATACAGACAACTGGTTGTACCGTGAACTCCATTTGGGGTTGATCAATGGTCAATAGACACATAGTTCAAACAAGCTTTATGTATAAATCTATTCATTTAATAGTCTTTGTATTCATTCATTCTTTTATTTACTTAGGCCTGTGCCAATCAGCCTGTGAGATACATACACTTGCAATATTAAAAAATTGAGCAACACAATCAGAGATC
Organism: Conus betulinus; assembly: GCA_016801955.1. Classification (NCBI taxonomy): domain Eukaryota; kingdom Metazoa; phylum Mollusca; class Gastropoda; order Neogastropoda; family Conidae; genus Conus; species Conus betulinus. The sequence continues at coordinate 45,269 of JADBJO010000788.1, read as the reverse complement.
CATTAATTACAACTCCCACATGCTCACCGCGATTCTGGGTAGGATCAAACAGGAGCCTGAATTGCCTGCAGCAACAGAAAGGTGCTGACAAAGTTCGAAACTACAGTGTTGAAATTAAAAAAAAGTCTTTGTAACGCTCCGCCGAAAAACATAAACAAGCCAATCACAAGACAAAACATGACGCGTATTGACGTGTTAGGCAAGATACACAATAACCAGGACAACGAAAATGCACGAGCAATCACTTGTCTTCATCCAATTCGCCCATGAGTGTTGTGTTCTCTTATCTGAAGAAGACCTATGTTTTGTCTTGCGACTCGTTTGTCTACAGGTTTCAGTGGAGCCTAGTTATAAAGACTTTTTACATTTGTTTAGATTTCCGCCTGCAGTCACCTCACTTTGCAACTAGCTCTACAGCATCCAAACCACGATCATGGACACTAACCAGTACCACTGGACAGTATGGCTGATCATAATATAGGCTTGATTTTCCACTGAAATATTGGAAAGGCACAGCTGAACCAACACTTCAGAAGCAAACAAAAAAATTTTTTCAGACAATAATTCATTGTTCATTACCATTCTTACTTATTTTTCACACTTTTGCACAGACGCAAACACATGAAGATTCGTACAGTTTCAACTTTATTAACGTATAGATCAAACAACTGTATCAAGTGTTTTCAAAGCTGTCACCACACACGTTAGAATAAAGAAAATATCATGACTGCCATTGAAAAGAGAACACAGATACGAGCGAGACCCCATGATGAAGTAGACACTCTACATTGTGACGGACCATCCCCAAAGTGATTAATGCTGCAACAGATGCTGATTGTGATCAGCTCCATGGTATGACGCCACTGGGGTACAACTGGAAAGACACTGGATGCTCAGCATAACAAACACACACATACACACACATGTGCACACACAAGACGCACACAAACTCACACCACGATGCACACACAGTCAGTCATCCACACACATATGTGCACCATGATATACTGTTCTTAATCCACTGATGTCAAGATCTTTGGCTACACACACACATTTGACACAAACGTAAAAAACACACAACGCATTCACCCACTCGTCACTTTCTACGCCCCTCTCCACCTGGTACACACTTCTTAACCTGCAGACATTCAACAACACACACTGGCATACACAAGCACACAAACACAACATTCACACACAAACATTCACACACAATATCAATCCACATGCATACACACACACACTTACACCTACCCCTGTACATGTACACACATTGCACGCACACATTAACAGAACTCACAATTACCCCTTCTTCTCCACCCTCCCACACACCCACTATACATGTGCACACACACACAAACCTAAACAAAAAGCATAAACACAAGTACATTCACATTTTTATTCACACACACACACACACACACACACACACACACACACACACACACACACAGACACACACAGAGAAAGAGTCCTCCACACACAGATCTTCAATTTTTTAGCCATCCAGGCAGCGCTTTGCCATTCTCATGTTCATCACTAAAATCATAAGGTTCAACATTTCACCATCAGCAGCAAATCTTCAACTTCTAAGCCATACAGGCCGTGCCTTGCCATTCTCATCTCCATCACTAAAATCATAAGGTTCAACACCAGCAACTGCCGCGCCTCCAGGTCTCTTGGCAACAACAGGTAGTTTCTGGAAACTCAGGTGCCCTCTGCCCCACTGGAGTCCTCTCTGACAGCACCTTCATCTTCTGCGAACCCCAGTGGTTGGTCAGCACCAGTTCCATGTAGGCGCGCCGTTTCTTTTCCAGGTCACGCCTACTCGCCCAGGCTGCGGGCGTCATGCTGACAAAAGTGACACAGCGCCATCTGTCGGGGTGTTGGGTACTCCGGGTAGGCGGGCGGTTGTCGTGGATGACGCGAGAGTCCATAAGACCATGCCGCCTTTAGGCACAGGGACACAACGCAGTGAACATCCCTGCTCTTGGTACCAGTGAGCCTGTGCCAGGGGAAATTAGTTTAGATCACTACATGGCTGCTTTTTTGACTCATGAGTATAGTTAAGTGAGTCTAGGTAATTGACCTGTTTCACCTTTCTTTACAATGTGTGTTCTGTGTGAACATGTGCATGCGTATGCATGTGTGTGTGTGTGTGTGTGTGTGTGTGTGTGTGTGTGTGCATGTGTGTGTGTGTTTGGTGCCTGTGTGAACTTAATAGTTTGACTAAAGTAAATGTAAACAATCTGTGATCATTCAGGTATCATACCGATTTAAACATTTGTAAACATTGCTTTGAGCTCTACATTGCCTATAGTGGTAACTCAGGTCAAGTTAATGCTTGCTTACTGGATCTTACTTTTAGGCCAGCTGTTCATTTTTTATCTCACAGTTTGCTATTGTCATTATTGTCAGGACAAGAACTTTATTTAGTCTCATCACTGCCATTATTGTCAGTATGGAATTGACTTATCATTTAATATCTATTACACACTCGTAGACAAAAGACAAACAATTCCAATCCATGCTCGGTCCTCATGTTCAAACAAATCACTGAATCCTTCTCAAGATCTTCCCTGTTATTATATTCCTTTTGTTCCCCCTTCTATCTTTCCTTTCCTCACACTTCCACTGTCTCCTTTGTCTCACCTACCAAGCTTGAATACAGGACCCTCTTCAATCGCCATCTCTCTGAAATAACCCCTCTGCAATAGCTCTTTACGTAAACAGACCAGATTCCCCTATGGAGGTATACAGCCATAACTATAACTTCTCTGTGCTTCAGAAAGGAAATAGAACTCTCACAGTCAATTCTATAATTAACCTGTGATACAGATATGTACTAACATGCGTAATGTCAGTATATTATCACTTGTGATTTTTAAAAGTGAACAAACCTACACCGTCACTGACTTTGATTTACCTGAGCTTTAGTAAGGTGATAGAACTCGCGGTCCACACTCTTCTTCCTGGCACTGGGGAAGGAGTTGAAGAACAGCTGGTGACAGTTGTGGGACTTGGCCAACACTCGAAGACAGTAATCATCAGTCTCTGCCGCCTCCAAATACACTGCTCCCTGATAGGCGTGAAGACCTTGCCGCAGTGCTGACTGGTCACAGTGCAGCCAGCTAGTGCCTTAAATTAACACACACACAATGACAGCTTCACTGACTTAATCCTTTCACTGTCTAGGAATTAAGCTTAAAATTAAATCCTATTTGCCAGGGGTTTTTTTTTCCGAAAAAAAAAAAAGAGTATAATTATATTTTAAAAAAATTTTACTGACTCACTGATGAAAATGAGATTACCAACTATCAATAGAATCTAGAGACTTCACCTCTCTGAAAATATCCTCTGTTTTGTATGCAGTATAAATATAAAACAAGGAATATTCTGGACTTCCCCATGACAAGTATACTCGACGGCCATGGCAGTGAAGAGTACACGCCCTTGCCATCGAGCTATCTCGTCAAGTTAGGCACCGAACAGGTTAACAAAAGCCTGCTCTCTATTAAACATCTGCAATGCTTTCTGAACTGACCAGAGAAAATGACACTACAGTTTTGATGCGTACACTTCTACAACAAGAGAAAACCTTGGTAAACCTTGGGTTAGTTGGGAATGAATCATAGCCCTTGGTGTATCGTAACATTTATGACATGTTCACTTGCAAATCTGCACCCTGTGATTGGGGTGAAAGTGCTGAGGTATTTTATAAGATGCATTTCCAGGTCAGCTTTCCTGATAGAAATGTCTGAAATCAGACAAACTCTGAAATGGACTATCTTTCATTCCTCTATGTTCTTCCTCTTTTCCTACCTTTGTATGTGTCTACTGAGTGTGTGTGTGTGTGTGTGTGTGTGTGTGTGTGTGTGTGTGTGTGTGTGTGTGTGTAGAGTTGCTATACACTATTTTGCTGCTATAAAAATGGAGGAATTATCCATATATATCACACAACTGGACAGTTTAACTTTGTACTACATCATATAATCAAGAGGGGTTAATCACACAAAGGGTTAATTATGTTCTCTGCCACATGTGTGATGGGTTTAACATTAAATGTAGGTTACAAGACCAATTATGTATTATGCTGCACAAGTGAAATGGTTAACCATGCGCTATGTGACTGAAAGTGGAAGGGTTAATCATAAACACAATTTTGATGTCAAGTAAAGGCAGGGGTTAACTTTAGATTTTTTTGCAAGTGCTAAGAGCTTTGGCATTGCACCTCTGTCAAAGTCTCTGCACCCATTTGGTGGAGGAGCGATGGCCACACTGTCCATACTGGTCAGCAACTTGTCCGTATCCCACAATGCACTAAACACTGGCTTGGCCGCCAGACGCACTGCCCATGCCATCTCAGAGTGACCTAACCCATAGTCTTTCACAATGGACATGCGGGAATGGAGGGGACTGGTTGCAGAGAAGCACTGTACCCATGCTTTGTATTGCTCCATGTACTGGTCACAGTCACTCTCCGACAAAACATTGGGCACCACACAGTAGCCATCCTGCTCCAAAGCCCGTTTCATGGCAACCCTGCACGCAAACCATCAAATATACAAAACATGCTAGGTTATATAATAAAATGAAATGTCTCCACAGTGTCACCAGCCTCACTGATCATCGTTTACTAAATTTTATAAAACAAGACCAAAAAAGTCTCATATTTTGTGGCCCTTCATGATCTGCTGTCATGGTGAACTCCATTTTGATTTCCTTGCCTGGTCTATGTCTACGATGACTTTGCACCAAAGTTGCTGGCATCAAAAAGTTCATGGGGTTATCGGCTGGACGAAGTGGCACACCCTCCACTGCGCAAACCTCTCATGATTTATCGATTATTGTTGTCAGTTGGTGGTGTCCTGCATATGTTGGATTAGAACAGGCTGTACTGAACATTACTAAAGTGAGACAGCAACAGCACAGTGTCTCCTCTGGTGAGTTACTCTATGAAGACCTGGTAATGATCGGTTCCGTGATGACTGTAGGTGTGGCTGTGTATTGGTGAGACAGAATGAACAGCCTGGCAGTGATGCAACTGATGAAGCACAAAGATGAGCAAGAAGAAAACATACAATGGTGCTCATGTTTGTTTACTGAAGACCACTGTCATATATATAGACAGTAGGATCTGCCCAATTTTGAGAAATTTCTTCTTGTTGGGACATGAAAGTGCTTCTTGTCAACAGGTAACTAGGATCCAGTAGTCAGCCTAATAAGCTTTAACCTGAATGAAACAACCGTCCCTTTCATAGTCTTACTGATCTTCTCTTTTTTTTCTATTCTTTTGTGGGTCCTCCACTTTTTTCCCCATTCTCTTTCCTTTTTTTTGTCTTTCTTTTTTTTCTTCCTTTTTTGAGTGGGGCCTCAGTCTTCCTATATTTTCCCACCTTTTTGTCTTTCTCTTCTCCCTTTTGTTTAAAACACGCATGCTCACCATGCACAACCTGTATATTTCATTATCGATAGACACTGGCATGCTGACTTTTATATTTTAATGTATGATACAGAGAGCATCTGGGTTTATCACTGTACTAATGTGTAGTGTGCTGATATATTTAAATACTACTACATATTTACTGCTCTTAACAAAGTGAAAGAAAATGACCCAAAAAAAATCCTCTTCACTGGAATATAATAGTGCTGTTGACCTCCACCTCTTCAGAGGAAAAAACCCACAGAGCACTAAAAGATAGATTCCTTCACATGTCTCTTGCCTATTAAAAAGAACTTTGTTGTTTAAAGTTTTGTTTCAACTGTGACAGCTTTTGATGCTTTGTTCCAATTCCTGTACCAAAATTCAAGGTATTTGGGCCAAGATGATTGTTTTGTGTATACATACTGAAAGGGACCTGACTGTTAACAGATCTGAGGAGTTAGGATGGGGTGACCTTGGGGACAGGGAGTAAAGATGAAGGCACACACACACACACACACACACACCTGTGCAATACAATTAAAATGTGCTCATCTTTCACCAAGTACTGAAGATAATGTAACAAAATTTGTATAATATTTGCACATTATGCCACTAAAGCTAAATATCCATGTCATGAGCATGGTAAAATATCTGAAGATTTTGTTCATTCTCTATGCTTTCAAAGATTTCTTTTTGCATTAAAGTTTTTTTTTTTCCACAGAATTACTTTAAGCTGGAAAAATTTTTAGAATATATATACAAAAGAGCTGAAATGGTGCAGTGGTTATGTCATAGATTGCAGGCCAGGAGAGCACTGATTCCAATGCTATCAGAAGTATTCATATATGAGATTCTTTTTTCCCTTTTCTTTTCTCTCCTCTACACACACACACACACACACAGACACACAGACACACACACACATACACTGTGTTAGTGATACACACACATGCATACACACACATACATACTCTTTCTCTCTCTTTCTCTCTCTCTCCCCTAGTCTGACATGTTTTTGAACTGTCCTCACTAATCCACTCTAATACACTGTCATTTTTATACTTGCTGTGTGATATGTGGAGCACTGTTTTGTGCATGGTTTATCTTCTTCTTCTTCTTCCATGTCTAGAGCCGGGCTAAATTGGCGTTGTAGGCTCTGCTGTTTAGTTGAGTGCCGGCTGGTTGGATGGCTTTTTGAGTAAAACAGGATTTAAAAACTATATACATGTTCAAACCTATTGTGGATTTCCACTAGTGGCCAGCCTTGGGGGGCTGCAGGTCACTGGCGCTGCAGCGCAGGCGGCTGAAGAATGCCACTACTGTTGGGGCTGTAGTGGTCTCACTAGGAAGTTTATTCCACTCCCTCACTGTTCGGGGGACAAAGGAGTTGTGTAGAGCTGGGTGTTTTGAGTGCTCCTGGAAAATGCGAGCACTATTCCTTCCGCAGGCCCTGGAATGAGAAGGACGGTAGATCATGGAGGGGGGAATATCTGCCAGCCCATTCTCGATGCGGTACAGCATTCCCAGTCTGTTATGGTGCCTTCTGGTTTCAAGGCTGTCCCATTGGAGTTTCCGGAGAAGATCAGCGACAGTGCCTGGTGTGCATTCAAAATAGCAGTTGCAGGCATAGCGAGCTGCTCTTCTCTGGACCTTTTCCAGGAGGTCAATGTCTTGTCTTTTGTGAGGGTCCCAGACAGTGGAAGCGTATTCTAATGTAGGACGAACCATGGTCATGTAGGTGGCTTTGCGAACCTCAGCGGTGCAGTCTCTTAAGTTTCTGCGGAGAAAACCCACTGCCCTGTTCCCTTTGGCTGCCACGTTTCCACGTGCTTGGTCCAGGATAGGTCCTTTGTCATGGTTACTCTTAAGTATTTGGCTGAGGATACTGCTTCCAGGGTTTGTTCATGAAGAGTATATGCAGAGTGGAAGGAAAGGTGTCTGCCTGTCGAGATGTGGAGTGAGTTACACTTTCCTGCATTGAATTTCATCTGCCAAGTGTCTTCCCAATCTGCCAGGCGATCAAGATCAGCTTGCAGCAAGGAGAGCGTCATCTGCGAACAGCCGGTGTTGGGAGTCCTTGGCTACATCAGGAAGGTCATTTATGTATGCTAGGAAAAGAAGTGGACCCAGGACAGTGCCCTGGGGGACACACCGAGAGGACGGGGGCGGAGGGGCAGGAGATAAATGTACGCCTTCGAGTACCACTTGCTGCGTTCTGCCGAAGAGGAACGACTGGATCCAGCCAAGGGTGTTGTTCCGAACTCCATAGTAGCAGTTTCCGCAGCAAGCGTGAGGGACCTTGTCGAAGGCCTTGGAGAAGTCTAGGAGCACTACATCTACTTGC
>JADBJO010000788.1:0-32500 GCA_016801955.1 Conus betulinus | reverse complement strand
TGGTCACATTAATTATCTTTTATTTTCAGTGAAGTTTTGAATGTAAATTGTTCAGAAAAGAACATTCCCATCTTCTTGATTCATGATTACTGGTTTTGAGTGAGACTTTGGGTCAACTGTTTTTAATTTTTAACAATTCTCTCCAATCATGCTATTCTTTCTTTTTGGCTATTGATGGACTTTCGACCGAGACAGCCTGGAGAACTGTTTAGGATTTGGATTTATTTATTTATTGACAGATAGCTGGGCGAATAATTCAGCAATGGATACAAGCCATATTTTCTGTTAGTGCTTGTGGTTTTTTTTTTTCCTTCGGTCTCATGGGATGTATGTGTATGTGTGCAGCATGCATGTGCAGCATGTGTAAGGGTATTGGGTGTTTCCCAGGATGCATGTGTGTGTGTGTGTGTGTGTGTGTGTGTGTGTGTGTGTGTGTGCGCGCGCGTGTGTGCATGTAGAGGTGCATGCATGATGCGTGTATGGGTGTGCATGTTTGTGTGTGTGTGTGTCTGTGTGTGTGTGCAGTGCGTGTGTTTGTGCAGGCATTGCATGTGTCATGTATTTTGACCATTATGGTTTCAGCCAAAAAGACGTATTCTCTGCCCAAATCAGAGGACAAAGGCCATGCTGGAGACACTGAAAACGTAGAGAAGGTATGCACAGCTGAATGGTTGGTGTTCCTAACTCCAACTTAGTCTCTCTAATACACTGGTGTTGCTCATATTTCTCCACCGACACTGTAGATGTGTGAATCTCTTATCCTTGGTCGTGGAGAATGTGGGATAAATCCTGTTCTGTGAAAGGAAGCAAAAAAATACACCCCGGTGATGCCATGTTGTGTCGCACCACAAGACTCTGTTGTATCATCAGCATCATCCTACGGCAAATTAGTCTCATATTCTGTGGCACTTCATGCACTGCTTACATGATGACATCAGTTTTGATTATCCATCTTTCAGGTTTGTGAGTTTTGCTATGATTGTTGAAAAGAAAAAAAAGAAAGAAAAATTTGATGGATTTTGTGGATAAGAAATGAGCTTGATGGGGAAATGACTGAAGCTGTCCGTTTTGATGATGGGTAATCTTATGTAGAGAGAGAGGGGGAGTTTGGGAGAGAAAGAGAGGGGGGAGTTGAGTATCAGGATCAGGTGCATAGGGCTGTGTTGATGAGTATCAGGATCACGTGCATAGAGCTGTGTTGATGAGTATCAGGATCAGGTGCATAGAGCTGTGTTGATGAGTATCAGGATCAGGTGCACGAGGCTGTGTTGATGTACCAAATTCGAGAATTAGGAATGGCTGACAGCTAGGCTACATTTTGACAGGCACCCAATTAACAATGAAGATCTTGGGAGGGGAATGCAGTTGATGTAAAGAGGGCTAATGCTGTTTTCCATAGAAACAGTAAAGTTCTTATGATACATCATGAATAAGTCTGTGACTTGGTGTGAAAGGAAAGCAGAAACAGTGCAGGATTCTACCAGAGAAATCGTGAGGCTACTTCAGGCAATGAAAGTTCTTCACAATGACAGTGCTGCCGGTTTTGGAAACGATGATGGACGAAAATCTGCTATGATGAAATTTTTCGAAGCCTTCCATTTTGTTGACAGATAAAACTTATACCTACCAGAGCCCCTGGTTTGTGTCAAAATATCCAGTCCAGTATCATCAAATCATGGGGAAGTTCTACCTCCATCTTTGGAGGGATATGATTGTGGTCTCATCTGAAGGGAAACTGGGATTAGTGGGTAGTGCGCTATACATGTTAGCTTAGAACTGACACCACGACCGATTGCATGACTTGATAGCAGGGCAGTGTCTGCTGTGGTGGGTGACCTTTTGGTGTCTCATATTGAAAGCTCCCTGTGCATTCCTGGAACTTTGCCAGAACAAGGCGCAGTGTTCATCGAATGATGTGCTGAAGACATGGATCCTTGTTAGTGTAGGTCAAGGTTGTTGAACAATCCGAATTCTTCCCCCCTCTCTCTCTCTCTCACCCTCTCTGTCTCTCTGAATTAGAAAATATTGGAGCTGCAGTTGAAAGTAATAAGCTTATATCTGTTAGAGAGTTGGGATGAGGGGTAAAGGTAATGGGTCTTCAGGGGGCAAGGAAGCCAGCTACAAACAAAGAAAGTTTTACTTGACAAACATGATGACTTTAATCATTTGTGCAACTTGTGTATTCATGTTAATGAAGTCACCGTTTGCATGCTGGTTGACCCCCCAGCCCTATATCTAGTTGAGAAAACTGAAAGAGACCGCAGCATTGCTGAAAACGTGCCTACATACAAATCTAGTCTCAAAACAGTGCAAAGTATGTTCATTTGATACAAAACATGACAAATACATTTTTGAAAGATGTGTCCTCTGCAGACACCACAAAACTAGAGATTTAAAGAGGAACAAAGCAGCATTCCACAGACTGCAGCCAGCACGAGATTGTCATCCGGAGTGTTTTTTTGTCTATGTGGGTTACACCTAGCTCAAGTTTAGGGCTCAGTGCAGGCTTTACGTGATTCCATTAGGTACAAAGTATGGGTTGCACCTCTCACCCATTATGCTTTGCATTTGGTATCTGACTTGGCTTCATGGACTGTCTGTAGATACGTGTGTGTGTCTGAGCACCTTAATGAATGTCCCACTGTTCAGTACTTTCTACTTTCTTTCTTTCGTTTTTTTTTTTTGTCTTTTTTTTTTCTGCCTTGTTTTTGATGCTGAAATAATGCTGTGTTGATGTTCGCATGTATGCTGGTTTTTTTTTATGTTTGTTTTAAAATATATAAAAGTTTGTGAAAATATGTTTAAAAAAACAAACAACTGTGGTAACAGGTGAGCATCCCCGCAGGGCTGGAGAAGGAGCTGGTGGAGCTCATCCTGCACGAACATCAGCACAGGACACGGCTGGGCATCCTCTCGAAGCGCATGACTACCAAGAAGCTCACAGTAAGGGAAAGCGCATGTTGAAAGTGCTTGATTTCCTCCCATGCCCTTTGCAGGTGGTACAACAGTCGCATCAATAGAGGAGCTACCAGTTCCACCACCGTGAGGACTTCTCTATGCGTGAGTGGTGAAAGTGGATTTCGCTGCAGTCAGTTTTTTTTTTTTTTTTTTTTAAGTGTTTCACGGATAGTGTGAGAGGAGTGCTGGCAATATGGGTGATCAGTTGTATTTCTGTCTGTCCATTTTTCCTTGAATTGTTTAGAAGCCTATTGCCACAGAAAGTAAATTCACACCATCTCTATTTGGTATTTCTGTCCATTTTTCCTTGAATTGTTTAGAAGCCTATTGGCACAGAGAGTAAATTCACCATCTCTATTGGTACAGCAGAAAGTAAATTCACCATCTCTGTCTGGTACTATAGAAAGTAAATTCACCATCTCCATCTGGTACTACAGAAAGTAAATTCACCATCTCCATCTGGTACTACAGAAAGTAAATTCACCATCTCTATCTGGTACTATAGAAAGTAAATTCACCATCTCCATCTGGTACTACAGAAAGTAAATTCACCATCTCCATCTGGTACTACAGAAAGTAAATTCACCATCTCTGTCTGGTACTACAGAAAGTAAATTCACCATCTCCATCTGGTACTACAGAAAGTAAATTCACCATCTCTGTCTGGTACTACAGAAAGTAAATTCACCATCTCTATCTGCTGCCTTTTGCAGTCTGCCAGCTTGAATCGAAGATGTCAGTTCACATTATCAGGCCGATTCGTTACTTCTGGTGTTATTTGTCTCAGGATATATCTAATAAAATCATGTGTTCAGTTACAGGAGTAGCATGATGCATAGATATAGATAACCTGTGACTCAGGTGGCTGATACTAACAGCTTTCTTCATAAAATCCAGGTGCTTATCATTGATTCACAGTTCGTGCAGCTGCTTAAGGAAAAACCGTAAGTAGGAAGATTTAGGAACTTGACAGCTGTTGACCGCTCCACAAGGTCTGCAAACATTATGAAACATACTTACAGCCAACATTGTTGCAGGATTTTGTTTCTGAGCTTTTAGAGGTGAGAATTCCGCAGAAATACAGGTGCGGCATTTCCGTTTGATGTCAGTCAGCAGGGTTTCACTGCTGAGTCCCAGTCAGGGGACGAAAGTCGACTCCAGACAGGTGATACAAATGGTTCTGTTTTCAGCACACTCTTCCATGGTCTCCAGATGGTGCAAGTGAATGATTACTTTACATTGTGAAGCTGCCCTTTTTCATTCCTGTTTTCTTTCTCCCTTGCTCTTGCCCTATGATAGCCCCACCCACGTCCAACATCCTGAGCCCCTTTTTAAAAATCTTTGCTTATGCGGTTATTCTAATGACAGAGGAGTTGTTGCCCTGCACTTGTTTTTTTCTCCCCCACTGTTTGTTTGTTCAGCATATTCACAGTCAGTGTTTGGGATCAGGTCTCTCATAAAATGCTGAAAGCCAACTCACTTGATGTGAACCCTAAATGCAGACTGGACAGCACAAAGCTCTGTTCTGATGCAAAAGCCTTGATTACTATCATCACATCTGATAGTACAGATCATTTTACCAGAGTTGAGGTCATGCATGTCCAACAGCCGGCACCAGTACCATCAACTAAATTCTCTGTGTTACTCTTAAACCCATGTGACTCAGTATCAAGTCAGAAGGCAAGTTATGATAATGACAGCTGGCTTCTAGTGTTAATGCTATGCATGCTCACTCTCACAGTTTTAAAATTATCAAAATCAACACTTTTCAAAAATTGTGGTTTGACTTGTACAGGATATCTACAACAGCCTGTCAACAGCAGGATTTACACAGCGTCAGGTAGAGGGCGCTATGACAGCAACTGTGGCCATGGGAGGTGATCTACATGATGCTCTCGACTGGCTCTGTCTGAATACACCAAATGGTAGGTAGTTTGTCAGCCTGTTCCTTTTATGTCCCTGTTCTCTCTCTTTCTCTCTCTGTGTCTGTCTCTCCCTCTGCCTGTCTCTCTATCTGTCTGTGTCCATCTCTCTCTGTCTCCCTCGCCCACTTTCTTTCTCTCTCTTTCTCTCTCTCTCACTGTGTCTCTTTCTTTCTTCCTCCATTTCAGTCTTCCTCCAGTTCTTTGTTCACCTACATTCTTGTGTCTGCTCTCGGTCTGTCTGTCTGTTTCACGCTTGCTCTCTCTCCTGCTCTCTCCCTATCTCTCTCTTCTTTTCTTTCTCGCTGTTCTCTCTCTTTCTCTCTCTACCTCTTCTCTTCTCTTCTCTTCTGTCCTCCCCCCCTCTCTCCCTCCCACCCTCTCTCCATTTCTCTCCCTCTCTTTCTACCCTTCTCTCTCTTCTCTCTCTCATTCTCTCTCTTCTCACCCACATTTGTTTTGCTTTTCTACTTCCTCCAGATTCTCTACTCTTTCTCAATCTCTTCAAGTCAAGTGCTTATCTCTGTGTGACTACTCTTTCTGTCAGTCTGTCTCTCTGTTCATTAGATGCCTGTGTGTCTTTTCTGTTTTTCACAAAATACAACAATTCACATTCATTTTTTGGACAAAGTTCAGTGCTGTTTGGATTTACAGTTTTTATCCTCTTTGAATTTTTCCTTAATAAATATTTTATTTTCATGAGTTTGGCACTATAGAAAAGGACTTAGGTTCTTAGGTGCACACTTGCTGGTGAGAAGATTAATAAAGTTACCAGAGTCAGTTGGAGTCAATCACCCATTTGTACTTGCAAAAACTTAGGCAAATCTCTGGGTTGAAATGTCATGACTTACTTCGGCAAATCCGTTTGGGTTAAAATGTACGTGACTATCACAGTAGTCCATTGCAGAGGATGTGCCTGACTCTATTTCAAAACTCATTACCACATATAAAGACTAGGTAACATCAAACCTTTTGTTTTCCCGGTGAACAGAACAGCTGCCCAAAGGGTTCTCACACACTCTTCAAGTGGAGGAGGAGAAAAAGAACAAGCCGAGGTTTGACACCAGTCAGCAGCGAGACGCCAGGACTGGACCTCCCTCTGACATAGTGCCGGCTGTTCCTGTGGTGAGTGTCGTTCCTTCCTGGGGATAGATGTATCCAACAGAAGAGTGGTTGAGAATGGGAGGGGGGGAGGGGGGGGGGGGGGGGTGAGAGGTTGGGGTGGGAGAGGGCAGAAGAATGCGGGAGTACAACTTGTGCCCACCAAAGAAGCAAGCGAAACCAAATCAAACTGATAACTGGAATCAGACGGCCTGAGAGGTTTCTTCGTTTTGTGTTATATTGTGTAGTGTTGCATTGCATTGTATTACCTTGGGACGTTTCATGAGTGTATTGCATGGCATTGTATAATATTAAGATAGCATTGCAGTATGCTACATTGCTCTGTTTCTTAACTGCAGTACGATGCTGTTCAGTTGCTAGTTTCTTCTTTGAGTCATCAGATTTAAATTCCACATCTTAAGTACAATGCAAACTCTTTTGAGTGTTTCGGATAGCAGTCAAAGTTTTTTGGGTGTCAGTTCTGACGACAAAAATCTAAGTGCTTGTGATTGTCGAGATTTGCCCTATATTACTGATATTGTCAGGTAAGTCAATGTATGTTTTTTGTCTTTTGTACCTGTGTGTTGCATGGTTGTGGCCACTGCATGTACAAGGTGGCCTTCTCCATCAAGGGCCACAGCTGATTTTGCCCATAGATAGGACACTTCATAATGCAAGGAGCTATGGTCAGAATTTGAGAGAATATCACCTAGTTATGTTCTCCTTTTACAATATACAAGTATATTCTTGGTATGAATAAGAAATAAAGTGGTAATTTCTAGCAAAAGTTTGATTTTTCAGTGTTTGTGACATCTGTAATACCACTGCTTTTTACAGTCACATAGGCAGCATATCAGTGTCTTCTTTAGGTAGATTAGAATGTTACACATGAATGGAAAAGATAGAGCGACTGCATGATACCACCAGGAGTGATCAGTATCAGTGACAGTTACTGCCCAATCTTATTAGGGGCAAATATCACTGTGTTGGTGCAACAAATGTAATACAGGCAAATCCCCATTTCAGTCATTTTCAGTGCATTCTTTATGCACTGAAAATCATGACATAGGGTATCCATTGGGGGAAAATGTTTTTTTTAGAGATCAGAAGAGGATTCAGGTAATGTGGTCTGTAAATTTGTAGCTAGAATTGAGAGAACAGGTAATTTCATAACGTTTTGTTGCAGATGCAGTTGATTGGATAATGACCACACCTTGTTACCTGCAGTTTAAGTTTTGGTGTAGTTTATTCACATATCCAGAAATCATGGAAACCCTGGACTTTGCAATACCTAATTGGTTGCTATGCTTTGCTAGTGTGTGCTGTATTGCATTATGTAATTTTTTGTGCCCCATTTTTCTTTGCACTAAGTATGTTGTACTGCAGCATGTTTCTTTAATAATTAATTAATAATTATGGCTTTTGTAATGCGCAGAATCTTGATAAAATCAACATTGCCTGCATTATTTTCAACAGAAGGAACCAGCACAGCCTCCTAAGGCTGAGAAGAAGGACATGAAGGATTGGATTTTTGCGTTATGCACAACAGAGTTCAGAGTCATCTGGAGGGGAGGAGGAGCAGGAGGATCCTGTACGTGAGCTATAACATGTGTGTGTATGTGTGTGTGTGTGTGTGTGTGTGTGTGTGTGTGTGTGTGTGTGTGTGTGTGTGTGTATGTGTGTGTGTATGTGTGTGTATATGTGTGTGTGTGTGTGTGTGCGTGTGTGTGTGTGTGTGTGTGTGTGTGTGTGTTTGTGGGGAGGAGGTGGAGGGAGGGCATGGTGTGTATAATTGTGTGTACATCTTTTTTGTATGGTGTGCATGTAATACAGACTTTGTTTATTCATATGATTTTGCTGTATGTTGTACATGTTTGGCAAAAATATGAGTACAAAAAGCTATTTTTTAAAAAGTAAAAAAAAAAAAAAAATCTCTTGAGCAGAATTGTTCAGTGGTATTTGCATACGCAGACTTCAACCATGGTGAAGTCTTGGTGTGATTTGACCGAAGAGGGAGGAGGTGGAGGGAGGGCATGGTGTGTATATGTGTACATCTTTTTTGTATGGTGTGCATGTAAGACAGACTTGTTTATTCATATGATTTTGCTGTATGTTGTACATGAAGTTTGCCTACCTTCCACACAGCTAGATACGATTTTGCCTGTCCAAGTTAGCAAGAGCTAACTTGGACAGGCAAAATCGTATCTAGCTGTGTGGAAGGTAGGCAAACTTCATGGAAGCACTATTAACTGAAGTAAATATTTTTTTTCTGTCCAAAGTTTTTTTTTTTTAGAGATGATTTGAATGGCTTATATGAATTATTTATGACACATGTCTACTGCTTCACCTGTAGAATGGCCAGTACATACTGTTAATAGAACATTATGTTGCTTACCTGAAATACCGCTTATACCTGTTGTTGACAGTACATGTTTGTTGTTTTCGTGCAGAACAGCCAATACTTGTTGTTAACAGCTCAACTAGAAGACGCCAAAGCAGAGGCAAACTGATGCTAAACAAAAGGGAAATAAATCTGGGCACGCTAAGGCGTCCAAGAAAGTGAGAGAGTTGACATTGGGTGAGTTGTTTTTTCTTGAGATGTGGTAGGATTTTTGAGAATGTGTAAATAATGAATGTGTGTCTCTGTGCATGTGTTTGTGAGATAAAAGAGTGTGTTTTTGTGTTAAGGGTACTCGGAGTGCAGAGACCGTAATATTTTTGTATTCTTGTGTGTCTGTGGGAGTGTGTGTGGGGGTGTATGTGTGTGCATGCATATACCACTTTTAGTTATTTCTTCACTTCCATTCTGATCTTTACACAATGTTACCAGTCAGTGACAAACTTTTCTATAGAGAGAGACGCCCTCGAGAGACATCCAGGGTTCAACCAGCGACCAAAGTGCCCTCAACCAGTAAGAAACCACCGGCCCACCGTGATGCTGAGATGGACGAAATTCGGCAAATCATAGAGGAGTGTGAGACAAAAAATGCCAAACAACCAAGCAAACCATCACCCAGGCCCTCGACAGCTGGCAAGGCGAAAACAGGCAGCAGGGGAGCAGGTGGCAAAGAGGAAGAGGACGAAGGCTTCAATCTGTTCGGGTTGACGACATGGCAGCTGCAGCCTCAGCCTCCAGTAAGTGTGGGTGACTGTGTATATATGTATGTGTGTCGCTTGGTTTGGCGTGACTTCAGTGACTGTCAAAACCCAAAGAGGTTAGTAAACATAAAACTACAAAAGTAATGAACAAAATATCGACTTTGTTTATTGTTAGAACACAAAGAGGTTGGTAAACATAAAAATACCAATGTAATGATAACAAAATATTGACTGTTTATTGTCAGAACACAAAGAGGTTGGTAAACATAAAATACCAATGTAATGATAACAAAATGTTGACTTTAGCTATTGTCAGAACCCAAAGAGGTTGGTAAACATAAAAATACCAAAGAAGTAGTAAAAAAAATGTTGATTTCTTTTATTGTCAGAACCCAAAGAGGGTGTAAAACTCAACAGTACAAAATAATTGCAACAAAGTAAAACTGTTGTTTGTCAAAGGTTTTCAAACACATGTTTAGCGATTGGTTTCTGAAATTCAGCATTATCTAACAAATTGCTTTATTTCAGATAACTGCTGAAGGCTTTGACACACAAGTTGATTTCTGTATGTGAGACTTTTTCTCAAATCGTCAAATAAAGCATAATCATCATCCTCTAGAATTTCACTAATTTTGCTTTTCTCGTACTTACCTGTCCAGACAAATGGCTTTTCCTTACTTGGCACACAACATCGCCATAATATCAGGATTCCCTGAACACAACATGATTGGGAGAACAGGGAGCTAACTTAACTGCAGTCCCCAGGTAGGCGAGACAGAGTGATCAACCTTAGTTCACAGCATTGTGTCATTTTAGAATTAGCTCAGAATAACATGCCTGTTTCAGCTCCACAATCTTTGAACTTCATTTCAGGTCCATTTATCAGGTCTTGGTAACCCCACATATCTGCCTGTGGAATAGAGGTTTTTGTGTGTCGTTTTTTTTATTTCCTTGCTTCATAGACAACCAGTACCATCTCCAGAAAGACTGCGACAGTGACAAGTCATTGTTTGTTGTTACAGCCACTAGCAACAGCTCATGTCCAGCGGAAGATGTCCGTCACTTTGAGTACACACGTCAGCAGTGGACAGGCAAGCATCCCAAGCAGTTTCTTATTGACTGGTGTCGCAAACATCTTCCCAAAAGCCCGCCGCCCAAGTACCACAAGATTCAGGTCAAGTACAACCGCTTCAAGCAGGTGAGTTGGTGTCTATGTTGTCTCTGTACTAAAGATATGTCATACCCACACGACCACTCAGCCTGCAGGGTGCGACGGAATGACAAACACAAAATGTCTGCAGTGTAGAGGGAATGATATAAACAGAATATATCTGTCCTCCACCAGAAGAGATTACTTTCCTACAAGATCATCTTGCCTTACAGAGTTTTAGGGAATGAAGAAACTTAAGCCATATTTCTATATTACAGAGGTAATATTTCAACCGCCTGTTTTGCTGGCAATGTGAGATAGCAAATGTTTCAACATTGCATACGCCTGTAGAGTACGTCTCTTAAACATAAAGCGAAAGGGGTACTGCACCAGACTGCCTTGAGTATATCTATGCATTTGAAGCTGTTGCTTCGTTTTGTCCATCTCATCCAACCTAGTCCAGTGTTTGTGTGTGTGTGTGTGTGTGTGTGTGTGTAGGGTAACAGTAGAGAATTGGGACAGTGTGCTGAAAGTGAGCCCTGACATTGTGTGTGTATGTGTGTGTGTGTGTGTGTGTGTGTGTGTGTGTGTGTGTGTATGTGTGTGTGTGTGTATGTATGTGTGTGCATGTGTGTGTGTGCATTTGTGTGTTTGTGTATGTGTGCTTGTGTATGTGTGTATGAGAGTGCATGCATTGGTGTGTGTATGTTTACATGTGCGTGCGTGCACGGGTTTGTGCAGGGTATCAGTAGAGAAACAGACGGATGATGTTCTAGAAGTGACGCCTAACATACTGTGTGAGACTGCCAAAGAAGCCGAGATGCTGGGCTGCACGTTGGCACTGTATCATCTATGTCGTGGTGGTCAGGTAAACTTCATAGTAATTAGTTATCATAGTAATTAGTTTTGTGTAAGTAGTTATGTGGTTTCCTGATAGCCATTGTCTGTATGTCATGTTGATGATGGCACGAGAATTTGTATACACTCCCTTTTTTTAAATTATTGGTCTAAGTTTTATCATAAAGCAGTTTCTTATTCTAATGAATTTCTTTTTTATTGTTAAGGATAAAGTTCTTCTTGTTATTGGTTTCCCACAGACTGCTCAGTAGACTTTTCTCAGTTGACTGTGACAAGGCGCTTTGGACTGTCCTGATATAGGCTACTCATCTACTGCTCAACAGGCTGTGTCTGTCCAAATCATGGGAAAACTGAATAGATCCATTGTTAGATGAAAAAGAAATCTGGTTGTGCATTATCTGTCGTTGGTTTATAAGAATTGATTTCTTCAGTCCTTGTCTGTGCATGTTTGTATGATTATGTTCTCATGCATCTAACTGCTCACCTGCTTGTAAAGACCCCACTCTACAAAGACCAGTTTCATGGCGTTTTCAAAGTCGTGATTAGGGAGGTTTTCGTGCACGCCATTCAAAAACAGATTTTGGGTGTTTCTTGTGGCCTGCCATTGCTTTGACTCTTACTCATGGGAGTTGATTTATTCAGTCTAACACGACAGTGACCAGCACCAGAACTACACGACATTAAGAGGGGGGCAGTGAAATGGCAATTTTTATGGTTTAAACCTGTATGGTCCTTACTCACAGTGTCTGATTATGAGCCTAGTGCTGTGTCCCCAAGTAGACAATGGCTGAGGGTGCCGTGTCCCTAAGTAGACAATGGCTGAGGGTGCTGTGTCCCCTAAGCAGACATTGGCTGAGGGTGCTGTGTCCCTAAGCAGACAATGGCTGAGGGTGCATGTGCTGTATGTACATTACTATGTATGCAAGACCCATTGCAGAGTATCATAGGCTCACCACCATGTAATATATAGACCAATCACTGTGTATTATAGGCCTGTCACTGTGTATTACAGGCCCGTCACTGTATATTATATGCCCGTCACTGTGTATTATAGACTCTTCACTGTGTATTACAGGCCTGTCACTGTATTATAGGCCTATCACTGTGTGTTATAGACCCGTCACTGTGTATTATAGGCCTATCACTGTGCATTATAGGATTCCCCCAGACCCACTTAGAATTTGGAGGATTTTTTTTTCTGGAGTGGGAGTCCTGCTGTATCTGTCAGTGTAGCAGTTCTTGTATCCATTCTGTTTCATTGCATGGCTTGGGGTGTAAGAGCTGTGTGCTATATGTACCTCTGTGTTTTCCCTTTGCAGTCAGTGCAGCAGCTGCTGCCTCCACCCTTCCGCACTGTATGGATGGAGTGGCTGGATGCAGAGAAGTCAGCAAAGCAGGAGGCCAAAGAGAAAGAGAACAAGGTGAGAGAGTGAGTCAGGAATGGAATATCTTTGTGCTGTGACAGACTGGAGTGTGCTTTTGCTAAGGATTGAAGCGAAGGTCAGGCTACATATCTCAAGTTCACTGAGAATAATAATAGTAATAAATTACATTCAAAGCTTTATTTTTCTTTTGTGTATGTTCTGTCGTTGTAGTCAGCTAAAGCTTGTGCTTATGCCACTACTGGATGCAGTTTTCTGTGTGATTCCTGTGGTACCTGAGCCAAAGAGGTTGTGTTTTCACACACATACATACAGTTGCTGGTTGGTTTGTGTGACTATCAGCAAGTTGATGCAAAAGCTACAGAACCAAATCTGATGAAACGGGGTGGAAAGATGGAACGTAGCCCAAGAGCAAACCTGTTAAATTTTGGAGCGTATCCATGTGGGGGATCCATACCAGAGGGTGCATCCTAGATCCATGCAGTCAGAATATGACATTTTCCAGTGAATGTGAACACTGGGAAGAAGCAGTTTATTTGCCTGGAAGATAGAAGTTTATAGTGATGCACATGTTGACATGTCATTTTTTTTTTTTCATCTCATTTTACGAGAACACATTGGAAGTGACTTTTCTTTCAGTCTGTAACTGTATTACTTCCCCTTGCAGAAAAAGGATTTTCTTTTCACTCATGAGCTGCTTAGTTTACAAAATTAATTTCAAAGTAAAGTGACTTTAGAAACAATTATTAGTGAGTCTGCCAAACAGCAGCGACAAACAAATTACAAGACAAAGCATGACGTGTTTCAACATCTGTTGTTTGGTGGACCGACTAATACTTCTTTTGAAATCTGTTTACAAAAGTTGAAAAGAAAAAAGGCAATAATAACATATTTGCCAATCATCATTTTTTTCAAATTCTTACATGCTACAGTAAGTACAAAGTTTATTGGTGGTGTTGTTTTTGCCTCAAATTCAGATTCTGATTAGCGGGCAGATTCACGATCCAGTTGACCTTAGTTTTGATTTGTATTTGTAATGAATGTTTCTCTAAATACTTGGTTTGCATTACCTGTCATCAATCTGTCAGTCTGTGTATCTCTATCTGTTTCATGTGGTGTATATTTGAATGTTGTAGAACAGTGTGTTATTTATGTAAGGTGGTTATTATTTAAGATTGTTTGTGTGTTTGTCTGTATAAGGTAGTAATTACTTCACATTATTTGTCTGTTTGTTTGTCTATCAGCAAGATTATGTAAAAACCATAGAACCTATGCAGACCAAAAAAAGGGAACTGTGGCCCAAATAGGAACTCACTGTATTTTGGTGCAGCAGATCCATATTGTCAAAAAAGGGAACTGTGGCCCAAATAAGAACAACTTGTATTTTGGTGCGGATCCATATTGCATGGCGAGCCGATACAGGATCATTCAGCAACATTGTTACACATACAAACATGTATCAATTTTAATGACACTTCATGGAGAGATGGAATGTGGCCCAAGGACAATTACATGAAATTTTCAGGTGGATCCGTGATGCGGATCTGGATCAGACATCAGGATCCAGAATGTGTTCATATCATCGATAGGAAATATCACAGATATTCCACTGAACATG
The DNA here is from genome assembly GCA_016801955.1 of Conus betulinus. NCBI lineage: Eukaryota > Metazoa > Mollusca > Gastropoda > Neogastropoda > Conidae > Conus > Conus betulinus. The sequence goes on along the minus strand of JADBJO010000788.1, from coordinate 18,412 downwards.
AACTCTGTGAAGTTAATGTTAATCAGTTGATAACTGACTACAATCATCATACAGTTTAAAAATGTGTCCTGTTTTCAAAATCATGGGGAAGTAACTCATGCAATCTGTATCAATTATTACTTCCTGTGGTGGACAATGAGTTTTGTTTTTACTCATTAACTGACTCAAAGATTTGTTCGACTGTGGCGGAGGTTTATTCCCTCCAGAGTGCCTTTCTAATTACCATTGTTATCTGCTTATTTTGCATGGTGAAGAACACTTGCTATTCAGAAAAGTCGACAATTGTATTTACTCAAATTTTACACGGTGAACGACACTATAGCGTGTATACAAGCAAAGTAAATTGTGTTCTAATTTTACATGGTGTTAAAAAGGCAAGGTAAATTGTGTCCTCTAATTTTACATGGTGATGAAAAAAAGCAAGGTAAATTGTGTTCCTCTAATTTTACATGGTGATAAAAAAAGCAAGCTGAATTCTGTTCCTCTAATTTTACATGGTGGTAACACAGTACTGTGTTTATGAGCAGTCAGTGTATACCAGCAAAGTAAATTGTGTTCCTCTAATTTCACATGGTGATAAAAAAGCAAGCTGAATTGTGTTCCTCTAATTTTACATGGTGATAAACAGCAAGCTGAATTGTGTTCCTCTAATTTTACATGGTGACAACACTGTGCTGTGTATACAAACAAAGTAAATTGTGTTCCTCTGATTTTACATGGTGGTAACAATATAGTTTGTCAGTATGAAAGCTAAGTAAATTGTGTTCCTCTAATTTTATGCTGTGATAACAGTTTACTGTTTACACAAACAAAGTAAATTATGTTCCTCTGATTTTACATGGTGGTAACACTGTGCTATGTCAGTATAAAAGCAAGATAAAGTGTGTTCCTCTAATTTTTACATGGTGGTAGCATTGTGCAGTATAGCTAAGCCAGATAAAACTGTGTTCTCTAGCCTCGAGATCAGTTCGTGTCTCGACTGATGATGAAGAAGCTGAAACTTGATGAAGGGGAGACCAAGCGGAGGGCTTCCCCAGCAGAAAACAGCAAGATGTGTGAGATGGTGCATAGTGGCAGTGCGGGCAATGGTGATGATGATGATGACAATGATGATGCTGATTCCGATGATGTTCAGGACAGTTGGGAAGCTTTGGCGGAGGAGGAGGTGGGTGGAGGTGGGGTGATGATGGATGTCAAAGAGTAGGTAGAGGAGTGTTAGTGTGTGTGTGTGTGTGTGTGTGTGTGTGTGTGTGTGTGTGTGTAAAGAGAATTTTGTGTATGTGTGCGTGCGTGCGTGCATGCGTGTGTGCGTGCGTGCGTGCGTGTGTGTGTGCGTGTGTATGTGTGTGTGTGTGTGTGTATGCACGCATTGTGGGGGTACTCAAAATGTGTATGTGTTTGAGCATGTGTATGTGTTGTGAGGGAACATGCACTTCATGTGTTTTTGTCTCTGTGTGATAGAGAGAGGGAGAGAGAGAGAAAGAGGCAGAAAGAGAGCCTGTTTATTTCCAAGTGTGATGGTGTTTATGTATTATGTGGGCACTTGCACTGTGTGTGTATGTGTGTGCATGTGCATGCGCATGTGTGTGTGCATGCCGAGATGTTGAACATTAATGACCTACAATTACTGTCTGTGCACTCCACTTGGAATACTCAGTTGTGGAGAATATGAGTAATTGCCTATATCATAAGTGTAAACTGTAGGAGTGTACTTTTTGTCCATGAGTCTGTCCGTCTATCTGTCATGCATCTGACTCTGTTCAAAAGAATTAGTTACCCTGTCCCAGAGCCTCTTGTCTGCTCTGATAACAAACTCTAATTTCGTGTACTAGGACTCACCCTCTGCTGCGGCAGCTTCCAAGCCTTCTCCAGCCCCATCAAGACCCCCCACCGCCAAAAATTCTCCATCGTCATCGTCCTTAAGACAGTTGCTGCAGCAGCTGCAGTCAGGCAAGCGGTACAAGGCGTTGTTGACACAGCGGCAGCAGTTGCCTGCGTTTGCCTTCTGCCAGAACGTCCTGGACGCCATGAAGACATCGGCTGTGGTGGTGGTGGCTGGAGAGACAGGTAGTGGGAAGAGCACCCAGGTGCCACAGTGTATTCTGCAGGTAAGACTGATGTTGGGATAGGTGTGACAGGTGCTTTAGGTTGTGACTGGCTGTTTGTTGTCACCTACCATTGTTTGTTGATTCAGCTCTATGTATTTGGCATTTTGCTCTAGACATTTTAAGTTCCACATGAGATGTTAATTCAGCAGATGCCATATGTGGAGACTGCATAATCATTCTTGAATTTTCTGAGACCCAAAAATCCTGAATATTCAGAAAGTTTCCAGAAGGTTCCATATGCTGGTTTTAAAAAAGTGCCATTTTGACTGGGTACAGAGGGTGATCTAGAGAGAGTGATCTATGAATAATGTGGACATGCCTCCATTTTGAGGATCATTGTTATGGTCATTTGAAAAGAGATTTGAATGAATCTCCGGTTGGAAGTAAAGACTTTGAGCTTTTTACCAGAGTTGATGTTTTCTCTGGATCTGATTCAACGAGAGATTTGAACCAGCCGTTGTAAATCATCCCAGTCAGAGTTTTACATTCATATGAATGTCTTCAAAGAAGAGCTGTATGATTCCTTGCCGTAAACACAGGTCAGTCAGCCATCGGACAGGGTGCAAGGTGTTCAAGGTCAGTCTGGCATTGGACAGGGTTGACAAGATGTTTGTGAGGTCGGTCAGTATTGAACAGGGGTGACAAGGTCAGTTAGCCATTGGACAGGGGTGACAAGATGTTTGAGGTCAGTCAGTATTGAACAGGGGTAACAAGGTCAGTTAACCATTGGACAGGGGTGACAGGGTGGTTTAGGTCAGTCACAGGTATGACAAGGTGTGGAAGGTCAATCAATCGTTGAACAAAGGTGACAGAGTGTATCACAGTAGTGCATGTTTTGACAACCTAGCAAGCCAACACAGACTGAACCATGCATGAAACGGCAGGAAATGGGCGAATCGCTGCTACTGGCTCACCCTACAAATGGTGGAATATTTTGAAATGTAAAAACCAGCTGGAAATAAGAGGGTCACTGCTTCTGACTTATACTCAGTGATATGGAATATTTTAAACTACAGACATGATCAACTACTTTTTTATTCAGAGATTTTCAGAGGCTTATCATTAAGCCAGTTTATTTGAATTGTATCCAGTTTATTTCAAATTAATCTTAAGAGTTTGGTGATTAATTCAGTTTCTTTTCTGATTAATCTGGTTCATTTTGAATTCTCATAAATCCTTGTTTCTTTTTGATACCACATCATCTTGTTTTCAAATTAATCAGGTTTATTTTGAATTCTAATTAATCCTTTTTTTTTCAGTACCTTATCATCTTAGTACCAGGCACTGCATTTCCAAGAGGTTCTTAAATGCAGACTGTAATTGTTTCCATTTCATCATGGTGTATGCGTGCGTGTGTGTGTGTGTGTGTGTGTGTGTGTGTGTGTGTGCATGCATGTGTGTGTGTGTGTGTGAACACACACATATGCATGTGCATGCATGTAATTTAAGTAATTTTGCCATTCTTTGTTCTAGGACTGCATCCTGAAAGGCGAGGGGTCAGCGTGCAACATTGTGGTCACCCACCCTCGAAGAATTTCGGCCATCAGCCTGGCTAGCAGGGTGTCAGAGGAGATGGGGGAATCCTCGAAAGAGAGTCGAAACAACCTCTGTGGCTATCAAGTTCGCTTTGAGTCACGCAAGAGTTCCTCCACCCACCTGGTTTATTGCACTACTGGGGTGTGTTGCGGCAACTTCAGTTAGACAGAGATCTGTCACATGTTTCTCATCTGGTGATTGATGAGGTGTGTATGTCAGGTGGACAGGGATCTGTCTCACGTTTCCCATCTGGTGATTGATGAGGTGTGTATGTCAGGTGGACAGGGATCTGTCTCACGTTTCCCCATCTGGTGATTGATGAGGTGTGTATGTCAGGTGGACAGAGATCTGTCTCACGTTTCCCACCTGGTGATTGATGAGGTGTCTGTGTCAGATGGACAGAGATCTGTCTCGCGTTTCCCACCTGGTGATTGATGAGGTGTCTGTGTCAGATGGACAGAGATCTGTCACACATTTCCCATCTGGTGATTGATGAGGTGTGTATGTCAGATGGACAGCGATCTGTCTCATGTTTCCCATCTGGTGATTGATGAGGTGTCTGTGTCAGATGGACAGGGATCTGTCACATGTTTCTCATCTGGTGATTGATGAGGTGTGTATGTCAGATGGACAGGGATCTGTCTCATGTTTGTCATCTGGTGTGATGAGGTGTGTATGTCAGATGGACAGAGATCTGTCTCATGTTTCCCATCTGGTGATTGAAGAAGTGTGTATGTCAGGTTGACAGATATCTGTCCCATGTTTCCCATCTAGTTGCTGATGAAATGTATATTCAAGGCTGTTGCAGAGTTTCAGAGGATTAACAAGCTTTTTCCAATGATTCACACTTTTGAAATGAGATGCAGAGTCTTTGCTTTAGTTGGTTGGTTGGTTGTATTATTTGGAGGGCGGGGAGGGGGAGGAATGGGAGAATGAGGGGAGAGATATAGGCAAGGAAGGAATTGAGTTATTCTTATTGTTTAAATGAGGTTAGCTGGAATGGGGGAAGAAAGGGAAGGGGGAGGAAGAAAAAAGGGGTGGGGATCAGAGAGTGAAGAGGCTGTACTCATCATTGTTAATGAAGTTAACTGTATATTTCAGCAAATGTAATTTTGCTATTACATACACTGTTGGACATGCTTTCGTTGTTACAAATGTTTTTATGATTATTTATTTGAAAATCATGTGAGATGTATATGTGTGCTTCTATTGATAAATATGTGAATGTTTGCTCATGTTTGAGTGTGTAAATGTGAGAGTGGGGAAGGGGAAGAGAGAGCCAGAAAACAGGGACCGACATTGAATGATTTTTGTTGTTGTGGTCTCTTGTGTCTAAACATCATATTTTTGTCAGTAACTTTTGAATGCCACATAGCAGTTCAAGAAATAGTTTCTTGATGACTTGTATAGGAACATACAGATCTGTGTGGTTCTAGGTGCACATAAGAGCGTATGAATGCATCCACAAGTGCGTATTTGTGCATACATTTCCATATGTCCATCCATGATCGTGTTCTTGCAGGTTCATGAACGCAGCGTTCAGTCCGACTTCTTGCTCACGGTGGTCAAGGACATTTTGAAACGACGCCCTGAGTTGAAGGTGGTCCTGATGAGTGCCACACTGGACAGTGCAAAGTTTTCAAGCTACTTCAGTGCCTGCCCAGTTCTCAGCATACCTGGCCGCACCTTCCCTGTGCAGGTAGATGGGCTTTGACGCATCGTTGTAGAGAGCTGGTTCAAAAACTGTACAAAAAACACATGTTTATAGGATGTTAGTTGATTTGAAAAGATTCAGTTGTTCATGCTTATTTTATTGTTGGTGTGCATTTTCTTTTGTGTGGTGAGGAGCGGTAATAAACAGGTGGATGCTGCATGAAGGATGTGATAGAGACGACAGGTGTAGTTTCAGGTGTTTCTTTCAGAGGGTGTCATAAAGATGACAAGTGTTGTTAGTAACAGGTGTGCATCACTTGGAGAATGTGATTGGAATGACAGGTATGATTACTATTCTGATCTCCAGGTATGATTACCTTCTGATCTGTCATGTCTGTTGATTTACTTTTTAATTGTAACAGGCGAGTAATGTGGAGGAGATGATAGAGATGATATGTGTAATGATGTGTTTCATGTGGTGGGGCATGATTTCGATGAGGGGTGACTACAGATGTTTCATGTGGATAAAGAGATGGGAGTGATGGGTTTGATTACAAGTGTGTCAGGTGCGCAATATGATAGAAATGACAAATGTGGTTACATGTTCTATATGCGAGATGTGATAGAGATGACGTCTATAATTGCAGGTTTGTCATCTGGATGACGTGATAGAGTGATCAGTGCAATTACATATTTATGTCAGGACATGGTAGAGATAAAGTGTGTAAGTGGAGAATGTGATAGAGATATATCTGTGTGATATTGAGGTCATGATAAAGATGAGATAGAGGTGCCAGGTGTAATCACATGTGCATTTTGTGGAGGACATGGTAAAGATGACAGGTGCAGTTACAGTTGTGTCAAATGGATGAGATGAAAATGACAGGTGTAATTACAGGTGTGTCATACAAAATTACTTGGTGTGTGATATGCAAGACGTGATAGAGACGATTGATGAAATTACAGGTGTGTCATGTGCAAGACATAATAGAGATGATGGTTGTAATTACAGGCATGGCTTGTGGAAGATGTGACAGGTGAAATTGCAGGTGTGTCATGTTGAGGACATAGTAGAGAATACAGGTGAAATTACAGATGTGTCATGGGACAGTTGCAATACAGATGACGTGTGATCACAGGTGCATCATGTGGAGGATGTGATAGAGATGACCGGGTATGTGGTGGAGGAGGATTCACCATACACGCTGAAACAGAGTCAGCTTGTGGAGGTAACTGCTCAGTGTTTGGTGGGGAATGGGAGAGTGAGAGCAGCTCTGACTTCTCTGTGTGTGCGTGTGTGTGTGTGTGTGTGTGTGTGTATAAAAGGCAAAATGGGAGAGGGGACATGGTGGGTAGAGTGGGAATAGGGTATGGAGGTACTGGCGCTGTGCATATGGTAAGGTAAGGGAGGGGGAAGAAAGCTGGTATTTGTATCTATTTGTATGTGTGTGCATACAGGTGCATGTGTACAAAAATTATATGATAGAGGGGACGTGACAGTAGGGTCGAACTGGGGTTTGAGAGGGTTGGGGTGGAGTTTGTGTGGTGAGGAATGGAAAAGGTGAAGGCACTTGTTTGTGTGTGTGTTTGTTCGAAAGATAGAGTGAGAGAGAGAACATGGTGGTAGGGTGGGGGTTGGGATGGCACTGTGGGTGTGGTGAGGGGTAGGGCAGCTGAGTGTGTGTTTGTATGTGTGTGAGGGAGTGTGGGTGGATGTGCATCTTTAACAAAGTTTCTGGTGCATTTTTAGAAGATGTATTTTAAAGAGATGTGTGAAAGGTGGTGGTTTTTTTTTATTTTTTTTTTTTTTTTTTTAGATGACATGTGAGTTGATTTTAATGTGGTGACAGCCCTGATAAGGCCTTTTGCAGTCAGCTGGGCTATAAGCAACATTACCTTACCTTACATCTATATGTGAGTTAAAATGACTGAAATTTCAAACAGTACCAATATTTCAAGGGATAGGAATTGTGATACAGTGACCTAGTGTCAAAATCTCACTGGTCTTTCTGTACATCATCCACTCCTCTCATCATTAAATGTCAGTCATGAAAGCAGGAATGCCTGGCAATATTTTCCAGTATTATGTCCTTCTGTCCTTTTTCATTTCAATTTTACTTCCTTTGCTTTTCCCTTTCCTTCCTTTTTACAAAAAGTTCTTGTAGTTGTCTATATTGCAGGAAGAGACGGCAACCGTGGAAGTGACAGACAGGAGAGGGGAGACATCCCAGCGAGACTTGTTCTGGACGAAGGAGGACATCAGTTCTGTGGACAGAGTAAGTGGATGAATATGGGGTTCAGCATGGATTGACTGACAGAAAGAGTGTGGATGAAGTTGGTGAATGATTCTGTGATAAGCTTAGACTGACTGAAAGAAATAGTGCAGATAGAGCTAGTGAATAAATTGTGTTTCGAGCATGGATTGATCGAGAGAAGTGTGCATAGAGTAAGTGATGGATTGTATGACAAGCTTGGACTGAATGAAAAAAGAAGAGTGGATAGAGTTAGGGAACAAAGTCTGTGATAAACGTGGAGCGGCTTAAAGAAGTAACTGAATAACGTTAAAGAACGAAGTCTGAGACCAGCTTGGATTGAATGCAAGGAATAGGTGAATGGAGTAAAGTGACATGTTCACTGGTAAGCTTGGAGTGAATGAATGAAGAAGAGTGGACAGGGGAAAGAGAACAAGTTATGTGACAAGCTTAGATTAACTGCCAAGAGAATGAGACGCAGAAAATGATACACACACAAACAGCGCATAAAATTATTGTGGTGAACATAGAATGTCTTATGTCACTATGTTAATTTAACTCACATTGTGACAACAAATATTGTGATGTCTTTTTTCAGTGTGCCACTTTATCTGACTGTATGATAACAAGTATTTTCTTTCGTCAGTGTGTCATTTCAGCTGACAAACAATGTGACAAGAAGAATTTGTAATGTGTTTAGTCAGTATGTCATTTTTATCTGACAATGTGATGAAGAATATTGTGATGTGTTTTGTCAGTACTTCACTTTACCTGATATTAATACATCTCATAGACATTGCGATGTCTTTTTGTTTGTTGTTGATTTCTGTTTTTTAGTTAACCATCATACAGACAGAATCATACCAGCAAAGGGAAATGTGTGGTTCTCTTAACCCTTTAACTACCAGTCTTCATAAAAAAACCAGCCCTGATAAGCACTTCATGGTCAGCTTGGCTACAAGCATCATGAATTGAATTGATCCACCATTGCTCATCTGCTACCGATGTGCCAGTGTATGCCTGTCGGAGACTCAGCCTTCTTTCTGTAACTATATTGATATTTTGAAAGTATTGAGTTTTAAGACGCAACATTTTGAATGGATACCTCAAGATTTTGCAAGCAACATTTGCAGTGCCTTTAACAGGCTAAAATGAATTGAAGTATTCGTTTGCTCACTTTTTACAAAGTGTGACTGTCAACACCAAATGATAGTGCAGGATTTTGCTGTCCAGGCCCTGGTATACCAGAAAAGCAACTCAGACATTTGTGCAGACTGTATGAACTGCAGTCAATTCAAACTTCAGTCACAACGACTTCAGTGATCAAGATGAGATGGTGACGAGTCGAAGTTGATATCCCAAACACCTTCACAATGTAGTGTGTCCATGATAATAAATCAGAAATGTCAACAACACTCAGACAGTCATGTGCAAATCAGACTACATCTACAACTGCAATTGTAAATAGAATTTGGTGCAGTTTGGACATGTAGTTCTTGTTTGTTTGGTTGTTGTTTTTTTTTTCTTTTACCCGAATGACTAGCACTTTAGAAAATTAATCTGACTTTTTTTTTCCAAAAATAGTCCCCCGAATGACTAGCACTTTAGAAAATTAATTTGACAGTGTGTTACATTTTGTATCAAAACGGTGTGGCAGAGTTAAATCTGTGATCTCCTCTTACTTGTCAGTTCACCATTGATGAAATGAAATACCTGACGAAATGAAGTCAGCAACTGGAATGTATGCGGTCCAGTCTGACCTATTAGTTCACCATTGTACCTGATGAAACAAAGTTAGCAAACGGGAATGTATTTAGCTCTGTCTTACCTGTCAGTTCACCATTGTACCTGATGAAACAAAGTTAGCAAACTGGAATGTATTTAGCTCTGTCTTACCTGTCAGTTCACCATTGTGCCTGATGAATTGAGGTCAGCAAACTGGAATGTGTGCGGTCCAGTCTAACCTATTAGTTCACCATTGTACCTGATGAAACAAAGTTAGCAAACTGGAATGTATGTGGGTCAGTCTTACCTGTCAGTTCACCATTATACCTGATGAATTGAGGTCAGCAAACTGGAATGTACGTGGTCCTGTCAAGCAGTTATGTCTCTTTACTTAACAGTTCACTCTCACTTCTAACAAGTGATGTTGGCAAATTACAATGTATGGTTCTGTTACACAGTGATGTGTCTACTCGTAAGTTAATTGTTATACCTAAGGAAATTATATCGCAAACTGTAAAATGGGATTCTGTTAAATGGTTTTAAGTCTCTTTGCCTGTAAATTCACCCATTATATTCCCAATGAACTGACGCTGATGAATTTGAATGTGTGGTTCTGTTAAATAGTTATGTCTGCTGGCAGCAGACTGGAATGTGTGGTCTGTAACACAGTTGTGTCTGTCCTCAACAGACGGACTTGTCAACCGATGTCTACAGCAAGAGAACACGCAACGCAGTCACCAGACTCAACCCAAACAAGATTAACATGGATCTGATTATGGTAAGTGTGTCATCATGAGACCCAACCCCAACAGGATTCACCTGATCTGATTACCCAACAGGATCCACCTGATCTGATTATTGTAAGGGTTATGGCTGTGAATATGGCTGTTAAATTATAGCTAAAGTACTGTAGATGTGTTGCATTGGCTTGAAATATGGCAGCTAATTTCAGCCAGCAGACAACAGACCAGCAAGTCATTACGGTAGAATCATAACCACAGGTAAGTGTTCGAGGGCTTCCTTGTTTTCAGCATTCATATTTTTCTGAGAAATGTGAAATTAGAAAGTGAAAAACATTCATGGAGAAGAAGGGAAAAAAAAGCAGAGAAAACCGCAAAGCGCTGGCCATATTTTTGGTATGTTAGCAAACAACGCTGGTGTCACTAGATCTCGTGTAAATTTCATCTTGAGAGATGGGAGTTACCATTTTGTCTACAGTCTTATAAATGGTGAGTATTCTCAATGTTTTTTTTGACCCACCCAGCGCTAATGGATTATGAGATGTTTAACATGCCTGCATGCCAAAAAGAGATTCAGCCATCCACCGATCTGCATAAATTGACCTAAAAGAGGGAAAAAAAGATTTCAGCATCCATCAGGTCTCAAGCCCACAACCCTCAGAATAAAGCAAATTCAAAAGATCAGTGATTCAGTATTCCTACAGTTAAACTGTATTAATCAACGAACCGCCCAGAGAAACATGGACAAACGAGTCACAAGACAAAACACAACGCGTTTCGACCTCTTAGGTCTTCTTCAGGTGCAACAAAAATTAAACAAATAACGAAAATGCACTTAGCTTTGATGTCTTCTTCTGTGTTCAGCCTTCTTCCTTGTGCTGAACACAGAAGCGATCAAAGCTAAGTGCATTTTCGTTATTTGTTTAATTTTTGTTGCACCTGAAGAAGACCTAAGAGGTCGAAACGCGTGTGTGTTTTGTCTTGTGACTCGTTTGTCCACGTTTCTCTGGGCGGTTCGCTGACATTTATTTAAGATTTGTTTAGATTTCCGCCTGCAGTCGTTTCACTTTGCAACTAGATGTATTAATCAAGTTCAAAAGATCAATGATTCAGTATTCTTACACTTAAATATGAATTGTTAATTAAGACGAAAAAGTTCAATCATAGTTTTTTTTTTTCCTCCGCTTTCCTGTTCCGTTTCTCTCTGTTCTGTTCATCCCTAAAGTTTTAAAGAGAATGCTGAACGCTTGGCAATAGTGCTGTTGTTTATGTGTCTGTCACTGAAACATGATGAACATTCAGACAAAATTTTATGTGTCTGTCACAGACATATAATGAACAGTCAGAAGAAATTTCATGTGTCTGTCAAATTTCAAGGGTCTGTCTATGTGAAATGTCATGTGTCTGTCACTGAAGTATGATGAACTGTCGGGCAAAATTTCAGGTGTCTATCACTGAAATATGAACATTCAGACCATGTTTTATGTGTCTGTCACTGAAATATGGTGAACATCCAGACCAAATTTCATGTGTCTGACATTGAAGTGTGATGAACATCTAGACCAAACGTCATATGTCTGTTACTTGAGTATGATGAACTACCTCTGTTACTTCAGTATGATGAACTATCTGGCAAAATTTTACGTTTCTGTCACTAAAAGTTTGAACATTTAAACCATATTTCATGTGCCTGTCATTTGAAAATGGTGAACATGAAATTTCATCATTTGACCCATGATGAACATTCAGACCAAATTTCATGTGTCCATCACCAATGTATGATAAGTAGACCAAATTTTGAGTGTCATGTTTAAACAGACCAAACTTCATGCAAATGTGACCGAAGAGATCATAAACAGACCAGACTTCAGTCCAGTCTGTCACTGATAAATGATGAAAAAACCAAAACCATGTGTTTCGTCTAAAATCAGTGATAATCAGCCCAGTGTGATGTGTATGTCACTTGAAATATGATAAGCAGACCAAATTTGAAATGTCTGCTGCTGGAAGATGACGAACAGACTTAACTTTCATGTGTCTGTCACTGAATATGACAAAGAGACCCAACTTTAGTGTATCTGTCACTGAAATATGATTAAGATCAACTTTCATGTGTGATGTAACCAAATTTTGATGGACAGACCAGCCTTTGTGTTTCTGTCTCTGAAATAGGGTAAACAGACCAACTTTCATGTGTCTGTCACTACATGTGATAAACAGATGAACTTTCCTGTGTATGCCACTGAAATGTGATAAAAGATCGGTCTGTCACCGAATATGATGATCAGACCACCTTTCATGTGTCTGTCACTGAAACATGATAAACAGATCAACATTCATATATCTATAAATGAAACTATATAAACACTTTTTTTCACTAATCAGTCTCTGAAGGATGACACATTTCATATGTTTATCCCTGAAATGTGATGAACGGACCAAATTTCAAATGTCTGTCCGAAATAGAGGATGCATTCAGAACACTTTGGATTGTGTGTCTGTTAAACATCTCTTTGCTATTTTAGTCATTACAGTAGACAAGGACAAATGTAACACCTTTCCTTTTCTCCTGCTTTGTATTTCATAATGTTTTGAAGAGTACAGCATAATTCCCTCTTGCTTACTCATTATCAATGTTTGTTTTTTTTCAGGATTTACTGAAACATCTTGAGAGTGCTCGCCCTTACAGAGACGTAGATGGCGCTGTGCTGATCTTTCTCCCAGGTCTGGCGGACATTCAGGAACTGTATGAAATACTGACAACGGAGCGTCGCTTTAGTAATAAAGACAGGTAAATGATGACAAGAGATTGTTACTTAACTCTTCCCTGCTTGCCCCGTGTCTGTTACGGGGTCGTTTTCACGATCTTGTACACCCGTAACCGTGTCTACTATGGGGTACTTTTATATTGGTTATATTTATTTTTTTTATCATTCTAATGACCAGTAAAATCAAATTATTATGATACCACATCATAGCACAGGGTATAAGAAGAAAACATGCAAAAAATCTGAGAGATGTCTCAATAAATGAATGAGTAGTGAACAGATGAGTGAACCTGCTGCAATTTAGCCTCGGCACTCAGCAATACAGAAAAGCTGTTATGTTGTGGCAGGAAAAGGGTTAAGCAACTCAGACAGGTAATTGTTGATTTTATACCCTTTAGTATCAGCGACAGGTAATTGTCATGACAAATCTTCTCTTCTGGAGCATACAGGTAATTGTCAAATGTTTGACAGATCTGTTAACAGACACAGGTCAGTGTTTTTGATGGATCACTTCTGTAGTAACAGGGATAGGTAATTATTAGGACAGATCAGTTCTTTGATAATGTACAGTTAAATGTTGATCACAGATCACTTCTTTTGTGACAAAGGCAGGTGACTATTATGACAGATCACTTATTTGGCAACCTACAGGTAAATATTGACGCCAGACTTTTTTTTTTTAACGGGGACAGGTAACTGTTACGATAGATCACTTTTTTTGCAAACATACAGGTAAATCTTGAAGACAGGTCACATCTATAGTAACAGAGACATGTATATTCTGATGATGGATCAGTTCTTTAGCAACAGAGACAGGTACAGACAGATCCCTTTTTAGTCATAGAGACAGGTAAATGATGAAAGATCACTTCTTTAGTCACAGGGGTGGGGATAAAAGCTGATGACAGATCATTTCTTTGGCAACAAAGATAGGTAGATGTTGCTAACGTTGCAAGTGTGTGCTGCTTTGTTAGATATCAGAACTTTGCTAACTATGCAGCTGTGTCCTTTGTTAGATATCAGAACTTTTGCTAACTTTGCAGCTGGGTCCTTACTTAGAAATGAGATCTTTGCTAACACTGCAGCTTTGTCCTTTGTAAGATATCAGAACTTTGCTAACTTTGCAGCTGTGTTCATCGTTAGATATCAGATCTTCACTAACACTGTAGGTGTGTCCTTCGTTAGATATCAGATCTTCGCTAACACTGCAGCTGTGTCCTTTGTTAGTTATCAGAGCTGTGCTAACACTGCAGTTGCGTCCTTTGTTAGCTGTCAGATTTTCTCCAACACTGAAGATGTGTCCTTTGTTAGATATTAGTGCTTCATTAAAACTGCAGACATGTCCTCTGTTAATTTCAGATCTTTACTGGCACTCCTGCTATCTGTCTTTGTTAGTTCACATTTTTGCTAAAACTGCAGTCTCTGTCTGTTAGGTTCAACATATTTGCTGCAGCAATGATTGTCTGTTCCTGTTAGATGTAAGACCTTTGCTAATGGTACAGCTACCTCTCACTATTAGAGTTCAGATCTTTAGTAACATGACAGCCATTTCTCACCATTAGATTTCAGCTCTTGTTTCGTGTGTTAGATTTCAAATCTTTACTAACTCTGCAGCTGTCCCATGTGTTCGATTTAAGATTTTTGTTAACTGCTGCAGCTGTTGTCTGTGTCAAATTTCGGATCTTGTTCACACTGGAGCTATCTTGTCTGTTAAATCTAAGATCTAGATATTGTTTACACTGGAGCTATCTTGTCTGTTAAATCTAAGATCTAGATATTGTTTACACTGGAGCTATCTTGTCTGTTAAATCTAAGATCTTTGCTAACTCCACAGCCGTTTTCTGTGTGGATTTAAGATCTTAGTTACCATTCCAGCTGTCTTCTACAGGGATTTTGGATCTTTGCTGACTTTACAACTGTCTCTTATGTAAGATTTCAAATCTATGTTATCATTGTAACTGTTTCCTCTGTTAGATTTCAGATCTTTGTGATCATTGCAACTGTCTCTTCTGCAGATATTTATTATCATGGTAACTGTCTCCTCTGTTAGATACCAGATCTTTATTGTCGTTGTAACTGTCTCCTCTGTTGGATATCAGATCTTGTTATCATTGTTAATTGTCTCCTGTGTTAGATATCAGATCTTTATTATCATGGTAACTGTCTCCTCTGTTGGATATCAGATCTTTATTATCATGGTAACTGTCTCCTCTGTTGGATATCAGATCTTTATTATCATTGTAACTGTCTCCTCTGTTGGATATCAGATCTTTACCATCATTGTAACTGTCTCCTGTGTTAGATATCAAGTCTTTATAATCGTTATAACTGTCTTCTTTGATAGATATCAGATCTGTATTATCGTTGTAACTGTCTCCTCTGTTAATATCAGATCTTTACCATCATTATAATTGTGTCCTCTGTTAGATATCTGATCTTTATTATTGTTGTAAATGTCTCCTGTGTTAGATATCAGATCTTTATTATCATGGTAACTGTCTCCTCTGTTAGATATCAGATCTTTATTGTTGTTGTAACTGTCTCCTCTGTTAGATATCAGATCTTTATTATCATGGTAACTGTCTCCTGTGTTGGATATCAGATCTTTATTATCGTTGTAACCGTCTCCTCTGTTGGATATCAGATCTTTATTATCGTTGTAACTGTCTCCTCTGTTGGATATCAGATCTTTATTATTGTTGTAACTGTCTCCTCTGTTGGATATCAGATCTTTATTATTGTTGTAACTGTCTCCTCTGTTAGATATCAGATCTTTATTATTGTTGTAAATGTCTCTTCTGTTAGATATCAGATCTTTATTATCATGGTAACTGTCTCCTCTGTTAGATACCAGATCTTTGCCCTGCATTCCGTGTTGTCCTCGGAAGACCAGAACCGAGTGTTTGATGTGCCACCACATGGTGTCAGAAAGATCGTCTTGGCAACCAACATTGCGGAGACAGGTATTACCATTCCTGATGCCGTCTTTGTCATTGACTCGGGGAAAGCGAAAGAAAACAGGTAAGTGCTTGTATATATGAACATGTTTATTCATAATACATATTACATGGTGAGTGCTTGTAGATGTGAACATGTTTATTCATAATACTCATTGCATGATGAGTGTTTGTTATATGACATGTTTATTCATAATTCACATTGAAATTATGTATGAGGATCAACATTTTGATAATCATAAAAGTCATACTGATTAGAAGGAGAAAAGAAACGAAAAATGGAAGAGCTGGGGACAGTGAGAGAGAAAGGGGGGTTGAACTGAACGGAATTTCATGTTGTTAAAGGTAATGTAAGCACTTTCTGAAACACATACTTTGTGACTGATTTACTTCCTGTCCAGGTTGAGCTATGGTATGATAATATATAACGAAAAAGGAGAAAAAGTGACCAATCGTAACAATCATGACATCAGTCATTTGGCTTGCTAATGTTCTGGACATGGTCACAGCGTTTTACAGAATTACAGTATGACTTGTGAGTTTTACAGTGCAAGCTTATCTAATTGTTGGCCATTTACAGGAAAGTCAGCTGTTTTTCCTTTACATTTCTTCATCTTCTTTTGTTTTCTTCAAACTGCTGTAACTTACAAGAAATACTTTGTGCATGTGTTTTTGTGCCCTTACAGATGTGTGTCAGTTACGTGTTGAAATTTCTGCGCACTGTCCTCTTTTGACGCGTTTGTAACTTCTCAGCTTAAAATCCAGTGTTGCAAAACAAAAAAGGAAGAATTAAAGTATGACTTGTATTCAATAATTCATCTGCTTATACTTGACATGTATGGTGGCATACACATTCATAAACAATCCAAACTCTACTCATATAATCATGCAAGCCTTATATATATATATAATAATATTTTTTGTGGAAGAGATGTTTTTTAAAGTCTTGCCGAGAATTCAGTGAGAGAATCAGAGTGTTTTGTATGAGAAACAAAGGTAGTTTATTCCATAGATGTGGAAGGAAAGCGACCTTACATTGTTGGTCCGTGTATTCAGTGTGGGCAGTCATAGATGACAATTACCAGAAGAAACGGGAAGATGACAGAAAGTGTATAGTCGTGAAGTAGTTTAGACTGAGGGTTTTCAAGAACAGGAATAAGTGATGAGAGAAGCGTTTTTTACAGGTACAACGAGACCAGTCAGATGAGCTCTCTCACGGAGGTGTTCATCAGCAAGGCCAGCGCCAAGCAGCGCCAAGGTCGGGCAGGAAGAGTGCGAGAAGGCTTCTGCTTCCGACTGTTCACCTTGAAAAATACCTCAAGATGGCCGACTACACAGTGCCGGAGCTTCTGCGAGTGCCACTGGAAGAGCTGTGTTTGACCATCATGGTGAGGTTTTGGCTGGAAGATTGTACGGTTTGTGTGTGACACAGGACTGCTGTTTGTTCCACTGGAAGTTCTGTTCTTGTGTTTTATGTCTGTAGCTGCCAACCATCCTGCTTTCGGAGGAATTTATTGTGCTAAAGCACACGTCATCCTGCTATTCCGCTTGATATGAAAAAATTCTGCTCACAAGAAACACACACACTAGAATTATTGTTTATTTTTGCAAAGTTTGCACATCTGCCATTTGTATAGCCAAAGAGCTGTTTGGAAACTTAATTCCGGTTCATCTTCTTCCACCACTGCCATATTGAAATGACCTGCTGGACTAATTAACTCTTAACGCAGAAAAGAAGAAAAAGAAATTAGAAGTGCAGATTCAGTTTGCTTTCTGCTGTCATGATGGGAGGGCTGCTGATCCCAGTCAGCTCTGCCTGTGAAAGTGTTCAGCCTTGTCAGGAAGAACCCAACAGACTTCATTCCTCCTTGGTCAAGAACTACAGAGGCAGTGATGTATTCTGAAGTGCAAAAATGAGCCATGTCATAAGATGAAGAGTAGCGACAGCGTGCTTCAAAATTTGAAAGTGCAACAATGAATTGGCTGAGACAGTGATTCCACGAAAGCACCAGACAAAAGGAAAGAAAATAAAGTGTCTGGAATGTCATATTGTTTGGGGTGCAATAGTGTATGTATTCCTCTCAACTGTCAGAAATTCCTCTCAATTTTCCAAAACATTCCTCTCAAGTCTCTTCAGAAGTTGGCAGCTTTGGATCTCTCGTCTTTCATGCCCTCCCCTGTGGCATTATTCCGGTGCAGCTCTTACCCAGGTACTGTACACAGCCACACCCAGGATGTCCCACTGCAGCAGTCTGTTTGCAGTCCTGGAGGCATGTTGGTGGTGGGGTTGTGTCTTTCATTAAGTCCATAATCATTGGATTTTTTTTTTTTTTTTTTTTTTTTTTTTTTTTGGTGGTCCCCTCCTACTGAACTTGTTGACTGAAATCTTCTCATCTTTTATGTGCTCAACTTGATGTTAGAGAAAGTTTTGGTTTTCTTTTCTTTTTGGCTGGTTTTTGTTCTAATCTGATGAAAATGCCCGCGAAATTTTGATAATGTATTTCCTAAAATAGATTCCGAGTATGATTAGCCAAGCTGCAGTGCAGCAGAGTTCTTGACTGGTTGATCTGTGTCAGGTGCAGGATTGCTACCAGCTGGATTGTTTGGCAGTTGAGAACAGTACTTCTGTGGGTTCCACCCACATCTTGGGTATATCTTTTTTTCTTTTTGTCG
>JADBJO010000787.1:560000-562939 GCA_016801955.1 Conus betulinus | reverse complement strand
TAGATATCCCCTTCTCTCTCCCATCAGTAACCCCTCAAACACCTGACATCCTATTAGATATCCCCTTCTCTCTCCCATCAGTAACCCCTCAAAACCTGACATCCTATTAGATCCCCTTCTCTCTCCCCCATCAGTAACCCGCCAAGCACCTGACATCCTATTAGATATCCCCTTCTCTCTCCCATCAGTAACCCCTCAAACACCTGACATCCTATTAGATATCCCCTTCTGTCTCCCACCAGTAATCCCTCAAACACCTGACATCTTATTAGATATCCCTTCTCTCTCCCACCAGTAATCCGCCAAAGCACCTGACATCCTTAGATATCCTCTTCTCTCTCCCACCAGTAATCCCTCAAACACCTGACATCCTATTAATTATCCACTTCTATCTCCCCTCCGTAACCCACCTCCGCATCTGCGTCACACAACTTTAAAACAAATTTCGCTGCAAAGACAGCTATTCCACAAGTTTCATTATTATAGCGTTGACTTAAAGGAAACCTACTTCCACACAGACTAAAATTGTTCTGTTCACACACACACACACAAACACACACACACACACACACACACACAGACTGTTCCGTATCTTTTGATCTCCCTTGCATCCTTAAATGGATCCTCAAGCATAGGCTCAAAGATTGTCCCTTACATTTATACTGTTTTGCGTAATGTTTTTAGTTTTCAACAACTTTTTTCCTCTCCAAACTTTCGTTTTTTGTTTAATTCTACTACCTTTCGCTGGCTGCTTTGGGGGTGCTGTTGCATTCTTTTCGAACCCTTGGCGGTCGGAACACCACAGCCGTGTCTCCCTGATGAGTCCGATCCAGCGAACGAAAGGGCTCGGAGCAGGCGACACATATAGATCTGTCTTCGGGAGGAATTGCGATAGTTTTTCCTCATGCAGCTAGTGAAGGGGTTTTCATTTATGATATTTATAATATACATTTTCCCATTTATTTTTTTTTTTTTCTCTCAATTTCAAATCTTTGCCAAGTCATTACTATAATGATGGAAGAATTGTTACCTGCACTTGTTACAATCACACACACACACGCGTGTGTGTGTGTGTTTTTAAACCTCTGTGTGTGAGTGCGCGCCTGCACGCGCTGGACATGAGTGTGATTGTGCGTGCGTGTGTGTAAAATGTAGAGAGGAAGAGAAATGGAGCGTGTTCATGATCGGGCGCTAGGGGGTACGTACACCGGGCTTTGTTTTTCTGTTACATTATGCAACGAAACCCGAGGATATTATTTTTCATCATCATCATTTTGTTTCTTTGACCTTTTTCGCTGCGTGCCTGTGGGACCTGGTGAAGAGCGGTCTCTGGGCCCACTCCTCGATGAGGTAGGGCCACTCTGTGAAGCTTCAGACTGGACAGGCCTTCAGTCTTTCACTATCTGGTCCCTAAACGCATCTCTTTCAGAAGTCCGTTTGTCTTTCTTCATAGCTTACGAGTTAGTACATGTTTCCCATGCATTCTCCATCCCTTCGCCTCTTGTACGTGCACGCGCGCTTCCGTGCCTGAATGCTTATGTGCTTTTGCGTGTGTGCGTATAAAATGTCATGTGTGTAGTGTGTGTGTGTGGGGTGGGGGGTGGGGGGGGGGAGGGGGATGGGAAGAAGATGGATTGGGGGGGGGAGGGGGATGTGGCTTGTGCATCTGTTTTAGTGCTTGCTTGGTGACTTATTGTTTTGATGCCTTTTTCTCAATATTGTGCAATGTTTATGGAAACTTTTATTTTTCCTGTATTGTGAAGCGCTCTGAGGATGAGTCTTTTTCTCTCATCGAAGAGCGCTATCATCATTATTATTATTATTATTATTATCTGTCACCGCTCACTAGTCCCACGAGCCAGCCCCGTCATCTTCTGGTATCTCGTCTTGTCCAGCCCTCTTGCCACATATAGAGGCAAAGGAGAACAGTGGCATCTGTTCGGTGGTGTGACGAGGCAGCGCGTGCCCTCTGACCTGTTGACAGCAGGAAAGAGACTGCTGTCAAGCCTCCTCTTCAGAGGGTGCGTCAGACCTGATGTGTGGAGAGCTTTGCCGTGTCTGGAGTTGTGCTGTTTTCAACGGTCAGCGGAACAGCAACGATCGAGTGAGGCTACGGGATGCGCACGGCAGTTGCTTGACGGTGGCGTCTTTCGCCGGTGGGATCTGAAGTCATGACATAGGGGCTGGATCACCCACGGGGGGGCATGCTTCCGTGGCGGTTCTGTCGTGTCACACCCAGTGGCCATAACATCATGGTATTTACCAGCGACCAGTTACGTCCCTTTCCATGTAAATGGTATGTCTTGTGCGTGCCCGCACCCATTGCCAACAGAGGTCAAGCTCCAAGGATGGTGCAGGACTGCTCCCCGGCTGGTTGGTTCATCTGTTGAGAAACAGTACTTCTCTGGGTCCCACTTGCATCCTCGGGAGTATCGTGTGTGTGTGTGTGTGTGTGGGGGGGGGGGGGGGGGGGGGGGGGGGGGGGGGGGGTCTCCAAATGCGTTTGTGTTGCTTAGTTTTCAGTTTGTTCCATTTTTTTTTTATCCTTTTGCGTCGTCAGATCATGGTAAGTGGGCGGCAGGATAAAGGGAAGGGCGGAAGTGTGTGTGTGTGTGTGGGGGTGGGGGGGGGGGGGGGGTCTACATAACAGAGAAGCTGAAAGCTTCATGCCACGCTACTAACAACAAAAAGCATGGAACAGCAATGGCGTGATATGGACGAGACAAATAATGCCAGGAGAGTAGTACCGCAGCAAGTTCCGCCTCTTGCATACAACAAAGAATGCATTAAATTAACTGTCATTGCAGCATTTTTCTAGTTGGGAAACTAATCTCCACCGATGCAGCCACAGGGAATATTGACAGGTATGACTGCGAGGTGATTTGGTTTCTGAATGTTAGCATGGCTGGCGGACAATCCCAACGGTTCGTGTCACTGTG
>JADBJO010000787.1:532500-542500 GCA_016801955.1 Conus betulinus | reverse complement strand
GGGATACAAATTTTGGTCTCAAAATAGGTCTGTTACGCCAAATTACTTTTCACCTACACGTGTTCGTATGTGTGTCCGTCTGTTGTAATGAACGTGACAGGAGGAAGGACGGGTGGAAAGAGGATGGAGAACCAAGGGGCTCACGGAGGTGGGAGGAGGGGGAGGGGGGATAGCGAGGAAGTGAACTGAATGGGAGAAGTTGAAGTCGGCAATAGAGAGTGGGTTGGGATAGTTGTTATGTGGATGTTTGGGATGATGTCCCACAGTTTTGTTCACTGTTTATGTGATGTCTGCTTGAACGGATGCTTTGTAGTTCATGCATATTCATGTTGTGTGGGTTCTGGTTGGGGAAAAAAACGGCCAATGTACAAAATGACGGTGTGTGTTTCCTGCACCCCCTTCCTTTATGGTGTTTGTTTTACTGGCGGGCAATAAAAGATCTCTCTCTCTCTCTCTCTCTCTCTCTCTCTCTCTCTCTCTCTCTCTCTCTCTCTCTCTCTCTCTCCGCACCCTTCTTTATAGATTTTTTTTTTTATTTGCGGGCTATGAAAGATTCTCTCTCTCTCTCTCTCTCTCTCTCTCTCTCTCTCTGACACACATGCACACACACATACACACACACGCGCGCGCGCGCACAGACACACACACACACTTACCCACTCACACATGTGGGCGCGCACACACGCACGCACGCATGCATGCACGCGCACACACAGTCACATACACACACACACACACACACACACACACACACACACACACGCACTCGCACCTGCGCGTGCCACTGATACCGTTCTCGGTATTCATCTCAAATGCTAATAGAACGTGAAGGTGAAGCCTTATCTTTCACGACTCCGGCCCCGTCACTGCTGAACATTGCCGAAGTCAACGGCCATAGGGGTTGCTAATTGTGTGTGCTGTTGAGCCAGACCGTGTGCCGTTGTCAGAGAGCTGTATAGAAACACGAAAGCGTCGGAGAGAGAGAGAGAGAGAGAGAGAGAGAGAGAGAGAGAGGGGGTGAGCGCGGTTGTGTGTGTGTGTGTGTGTGTGTGTGTGTGTGTCTGTCTGTCTGTGTGTATGTGCGTGCGTGCGTGCGTGTGTGTGTGTGTGTGTGTGTGTGTGTGTGTGTGTGTGTGCGCGCGCGCGCGCGCGCGCGCGCGGGTCATAAATGAGAGATTCTATTTCTCGTACCTTTTTCTCTCGATTTGAAGGACATGGTACTGAATGATAGGCCTATAGGTTTGTAGATATCTGCTTGCTGCACCATTTGCACTGAGTATCGAAGCAAGACATCAAAGAGATGTGGCACACAATTCATTTGAGGTTAGCTGCTTTTTTTTTTTCAAGTTCAGAAGAGGCGTGAAAAGCTAATGGAGTGACAGTTAAGCAAGGGGAGCGAATAACAAACAGAGAGACAGGCAGAGAGAGAGAGAGAGAGAGAGAGAGTTGTCGGAATATTTCTTTTTGATCTCAGAATTAAACAAACTTAAAATGTTTTCATTTTGGAAACAGTCTTTGGAATCAACCTAATTCATTTTAAACTGAAAATAACTTCTCGGCTGATCATTTTTCTTTTTCGTCTCTCGTGTCACAGACCATGTTGAAAAATTAATCCAACGAGTCCACTGGTTTCAATCAGTCCGTGTCTTCTCATTTTTTGCTCAGCTGGTGGTTTTATTTTTTACTTCTCAGAAAATTTCCACATGCATTTAAAATCACACTTTTGAAAAGAAACATTATCCAAGCAAAGGTACGCTTCTCGAGAGGGACAGCAAAGCTGGAAGAATCCCTCGACAGTTCTTGAATTGCGCAAAATGTCAAAAGCACGTGCAATATTCACAAAAGCCCTGCGTGATTCACGCCTTTTGTGTCTAGTTCTGACGTTCGTGAGACAGTCTTGTTTGTTGGTGAAGAATCAGTATGCAAAACCTTTAGATTTGTATTTGCGCAGGCTGTCAAGATTTGGAGCGCGTAACGTGAATGCCCTTTGTTGTGAGCGGGGTGCTTTTTCTGTCTATGATGTATGCCGTTTTGTTGGCCTGTTTTCGCTTTCATGGACCGTAACCAATACGGGTGTGGTCAGAACTGAGTGCTGCCGTAGAATGATTTGTTCTCGAGTGTGTGTGTGTGTGTGTGTGTGTGTGTGTGTGTGTGTGTGTGTAGTTTTTGCGCCGTTTAAAGAACTGCATAAAAAAAACACAAAAAAAGAAAACTATGTCTAATCAACAGCAATAGTGTAACAACACACATACAGAGAGAAAGAGACAGACAGACAGGCCGACAGACAAATTCATTTCGTACTAATACATGCTAGTGAAACAAGCACATCAGAAATGCGGTTCACCCTGTCTGTATACGTGATCATGAGCGAAGGCAAAAATCATGTTCATAAAATGGGATCACTACAGTAATTACACGCCACTGGGCATAAATCACTGAAATGGGAGACAACTTCCAGACAGGCATTCAGAGAGACACAGGGAAACATCATTTCATGGAGGGCGAGTCGAAAGGGGGAAGGAATGGGCGGAGAGTTCAGTTTCAGTTTCATCAAGGAGGTGTCACTGCGTGCGGACTAATCCATATATGCTACACCATATCCGCTAAGTTTTGAGACCACGCTACGCATGATTTGAAGCTGATGGATAAATGAATTACCAACAAAGACGAGACAATTGAAGAAGAGGATTTCACGGCTACCACTCAGCGGATGTCTGACCTACGCATTAGTCCAACGCGCTGGTCAGACCTTGAATACCTACCTACCATTTTTGGTGGTGATGGTGGTGGGGGAGGGGGTTGCGTTGAGAGAGAGAGAGAGAGAGAGAGAGAGAGAGAGAGAGAGAGACAGACAGACACAGACAGACAGACAGACAGACAGAGACAGAGACAGACAGAGAGAAGGAGAGAGGTGTTCACACATTTAACGGTCATTCTTTTATCACTACAGTAATACTGCATAAAATGGCATGCAGTACATGCACCTGGAAGCAAAACAAAGCGTGCTGTTCTTGGGATTTTTTTTAAGTGCGTTTGAGAATTCTGCACAGCGTCACTAGATGGCGTGTTTCTCATGTTTATTCGACTAGAAGTGAAGTAATAATCGAAAAAACAAAGTTCACTCAGGAAAGAAATGGAGTGCTGAAATGCGGGCAGTCTAAGCTAATCGATAAAAAAAAATTTAGGTTAAAGTCTGCTAAGGTGAGTGCGACTTGTTTGTTTTTGTTATCCCTGGCGATTTTCGTCAGCGTAGGAAATTGTGAGATAGAATGATACAATGGATGGAATTCATTTTGGAGTTAGACCCATGCATATCATTTTTCATCACAATCACTGAAACCAGGTACTTTCAGATTGACTTTGGTTGAATTGAATGACATGGGAAAAAAAAAGAAAATAGACTATCGACAAACCTTTTGACGAAGAAAAACTCTCACAAATAGAAAGAGTGGGAGTGAGGAGTGGATGGGGGAGCGAGTGGGGGTGGGATGGGGGAGCAACTGAAGAGCGGAAGGAACGAGGAGAAAGGGGGAGAGTTTCCTGATGATTATTCTAATGGATGATAAAGAAAAGAACAGTCTTTTTTTGCCATAAACACGACAGCTTTGACCAGTTATTTCTCTGTTTCAGATACCTGACCTTCAATGACTGGGGACGGGAGTGCTCATCAAAATGTGAAGAAAGAGTGACGTCATCGAAGAGTCAGTTGCAGAAGGCTCTGATGTCATCAATCAGTGTGTATTCCCCTCAACAAAGTTCTGACGTCTACAATTTTTGGCGGTAATCTTCCATCACAAAGTCTGACACTTTTAATTTTGAGGGTTATTTTCAGGCACGAATTCTGACGCCATCACTTTGGGGAGTACTCTTCAGACAAGACGGTCAAGATGTCAACTGTGGTGAAGTGATCTTCAGACACAAGATCATCTTATCCTCAGTGTTTGAGTCTCTTTCCACCCAAAGTTCTGATGTGAACCGTGTTTGGATAATCATCAGATCCCGTGTGGAACAGATGTGTCGACCAGGCACTGAGCGCCATTCAATTCACCCTTCCTTGTTTCTGATTGCTCCATTTTGCGTTACGCAAAGTTGATGACAGGTCTGAGCCCACACAGTTTTTAGGCAAGAAAGGAATTGTCTTGGTGTCTTTGCAGACATCGAGAATTTATCTGTGGTAATTGTCAGCAACAAAGAATCTACCACATTGATTTGCTGGCTTGATGAATTTGCCTGTGTAATGTGTGGGCAACGAGAATTTCGCTGTAGAGTTTGGAGGCATCAAGAGTTTACTTGTGTGGTTTGAAGGCATTATAAATGTACCTCTGTGCTTTCTAGGCATTTAGAATTTACGTGTGTGATTTGCCTACGGCAAAACAATCATCCGTATGGATGTAGACTACAAAGCCATTATCTGTGTGGTTTAGTGGCATCAAGTTTTACATGTGTGGTGTGTTGGCAATAAGAATTTATCGTGTGTAGTTTTTAGGCATCAAGTTTCACATGTGTGGTGTGTTGGCAATAAGAATTTACCGTATAGTTTTTAGGCATCAAGTTTGACATGCTTGGTGTACAGGCATTAAGAAAATTGTCTGTGCGGTTTTTAGGCATGGTGTTTTACATATAGGGTGTTTAGCCAATAAGAATTTACCGTGTGGTTTGTAGGCATCAAGAAGTTACCTGCTTGTAGCGTCACAAAATTAATCTTTGTGGTCTCTCTGGATTTATGATAATTTACCTGCGAAACTCCTAGGCAACAAGAACGTACCTATGTGGTGTGTAAACATCAAGATTAAGCCCTGAGTTTCCGTGTCCTTCTGTCTCTCTTGATCGCATATCAGAAAACGTCAGACTATCATTTCCTTTCCCCATCCCCCCTCCCCCCCCCCCCCCCCCACTTCCCTATCCCCACTTCCCATTACTACCCTTCCTTCTCCTTTGCCCATGCCCTTCCCCCACTTCCCCGTCCCCACCTCCCACCCCACTACCACCCCCTCCTCCTTCCCCCTCTTTAATCTCTAATCAATGAAAGGCAATGCAGAATCAGTCAGGGAAACCGCACGTTATCGATCAGTTCTTGTCACCTTAACCACAGTGAGCCCACGATAAAGCTTGAGCCGTATAATTCCAGCTGATTGATTTGATCACAGACTTCACCAGAAGAACGTTCGATCTGCTTTTTTCCCTCAGACTTCACCAGAGCTGTGCCTGTTTGAGTGAATCAACACAACTGTTCTTTTTTTCTGGTTCTTGGACATGCCTTGTGTCTCTGTATTATGTGAGGAAATCATTTTGAAATCTTCCGTTTTCTAGACGTCATTTCGGATGAGTTCTTTGTTTCAAAATTCATCGACATGTGCTTTGAGAACGGGAAGAAACTGAAGTGATCGATCTTGAATGATACGTGCAGATTCTAGCGAGTGAGTTTAGGTTTGGCACTTCGAACCTGAATGATACGTGCAGATTCTAGCGAATGAGTTTAGGGTTGGCATTTTTCTTTTAAAACAAAAAACTCCCGGATTTTCTTGGTGAAGAGACTGAATCAGAGACACTGGTGTAGAGGAAGGGGACTGTGGATGCTCAGTTCAGGACAGAGGCACTTGCATGTGAAGTGGCGGCATACTTGCACGTATAAAGTGCCACGTTCGGGCTGATTTATATCTGTGGGTTTTGCCATTGGTGTCTTCAAAGTGCCACCATGTTCGTCACAGTGAGATACGGAGGTAAGAAGCTCGCTCTCTCTGTCTCTGTCTCTGTCTCTGTTTCTCTGTCTGTCTGTCTGTCTGTCTGTCTGTATCTCTCTCTCTCTCTCTCTCTCTCTCTCTCTCTCTCTCTCTCTCTCTCTCTCTCTCTCTCTCTCTCCATACACACACACATACACACACACACGCATACACGCACGTACAAACACACACACACACACACACACACACACACACACACACACACACACACACACACACATATATATATATATATATATATATATATATACGCACGCATTCACGCGCATATGTACACCGACTTAGGCGCGCGCGCGCGCGCGCGCGCGCACACACACACACACACACACACACACACACACACACACACACACACACACACACACACACACACACACGAATTTCATGATGATATCATTCTGAAGGGCCCGTATCATCAAAGAAGCCATTGTTGTTCATTACCACTGTGCCGCCTGTATCATGTTCACTGTGCCGCCTGTATCATGTTCACTGTGCCGCCTGTATCATGTTCACTGTACCGCCTGTATCATGTTCACTGTGCCGCCTGTATCATGTTCACTGTACCGCCTGTATCATGTTCACTGTTGGACAGTACTTGTGCAACTGAGTTGGAGGGACAAAAATACCACACAAAAATCCCTACCAGTCAAAGCACAGTCCTACTTATGGTGTACTAAGACACGTAAAGAGGGAAGACGGTAGAAGAGGAAGATGGAGAAGGGGGAGGTGTGGGTGAAGGGGAGGGGGGGGGGGGGCAGAACAATGAGCATTTAGGACAGATTTCCATTTTAAGTTCCAGAGAGTCTACTTATTACTTCCAGGATTAAGTGCATTCCAGACGATAAGGAGTTAGATCACAGACCGGGTTGGTTTCACTTTCTCTTTCCATTTAACGAATCTTTCATACACATGCATGTACCTATGTATGTGTGACTGTTGATGTGTATACATATACTAACACAGGATTTTATGTCACGATTTATAATGTCTCTTTGTAATGTCTTATGTACTTGTGAAATGATGTGGGGCAGAAGAAAAATTTCCGATGGACTACAAAGTTGATTGAATTGAATGTATAAATGAATGTTAGTACACACACACACACACACACACACACACACACACACACACACACACGCACGCACGCACGCACGCACGCACGCACGCACGCACGCGCGCACACACACACACACACACACACACACACACACACACACACACACACACACGCACGCACGCACGCACGCACACACACACGTAGGGAGAGGGACAGCGAACGAAGGAAAGATGGGAGAAAGGAGATGCAAAGTAGGCGTCAAAGTGTACAGCAGAAGAAAAATGATCCACAAAAGAAATGCAGATCCGCATCTGTAGTCAGAGCGCAATGGAGGTACCCGTGTCCACATTCATACCTTGATGCTCGTCGGCACGAAATCATTACTCCAGACACGTCGGTGTTGATCCCGTATGTAAGAATCGACACCATTTATACACTTTTGTAACTTAAGTATATTGCCAGACTCAACATAACCGACGAAAGCTATGACTTTGTGTTCCTCCCACCTGTGCCGATAAAGATCTATTGAAAGGTGTAAAAAACCTAGAGTCAATGGTTGCGCTGGTCGCAGTCAGGGGCAGTTTACTGGGTGATAAAAAATTGAGAGTTGTGTTCTCTTGGCAGTAATGCTTCTGGCACACGGCGTGTTCAGGCCTGCTGTCTGCACCCGATGCCATTAGGTGTGTGCGCCTCCCTCACTCCATGCCTTAAGGCCCCCCCCCCCCCCCCCCCCCACCCCCCCCCTGCCCCTCTCCTTCTCTCTCTCTCTCTCTCTCTCTCTCTCTCTCTCTCTCTCTCTCTCTCTCTTTTGTATTGATCGTTCTCATTATCGATAGGATTATAACCTGTCTCTCACTGTCACTGTCTCTGTCTTTCTGTGTCTGTCTGTCTGTCTGTCTGTCTGTCTGTCTGTCTCTCTCTCTCTCTCTCTCTCTCTCTCTCTCTCTCTCTCTCTCTCTCTCTCTCTCTCTCTCTCTCTCTCTCTCTCTCTCTCTCTCTCTGTGTGTGTGTGTGTGTGTGTGTGTGTGTGTGTGTGTGTGTGTGTGTGTGTGTGTGTGTGTGTGTGTGTGTGTGTGTGTGTGTGTGTGTGTGTGTGTGTGTGTGTGTGTGTGTGTAGTGCGCGCCGGCGCCTGCGTTCGTCAACGGTGATACATGCGGAACTTAAACTTACGTGAGCATCGATTCCTCACCAAAGTTGACGCAGTCACATTGTTCGGCAAATTACATTCTCCAACACTTGTGTTAAGACACACCTACAGACCCAATACAGATACAGGCTCACTGATACATTGAGACGCCCATGCACACAGTCACACACAGATACACACAGATACACTGACACACGGACACAGACACATACAAACACACACGGATGCTTGAGCGCGCGCGCGCGCCCGCACAAACGCACGCGCGCACACAGGCATACGCACGATACATTAAATAAAGATAGATAGATAGATAGATAGATAGATAGATAGAGCATAGATAGATAGATAGATAGATAGATAAGTCTATGAATAGATGGATGGACACACACACAGACACACACACACACACACACACACACAATACACACACACACACACACACACACACACACACACACACACACTTGGTTGTCTTCAGTGGAGCGTGTGCTTATCCTGTAGACGCAGGACATCACCTACTAGGCCTTTCCGACGGCAATGATGACTGTCGTAGAGCCAGCGTGAGTGAACGTCTCCTCCGAAGGACACCACCACGCCCCCACGAGCTCGCCAGTATCGGCTACCCCGACAAAGCGGAGAGAAAAATCAAAAACTGAGAGTACTTTGAGAGCAGGGCATGAAGAGTCTCAGAATAGAACCTTCTGTGATGCTGATCAATGAGGATGAGGATTATGAAGGTCGTGTTATGGAGAGCCATTTCGGTCTGAGACTATATACCAGCGCTGTGCTCTACACTTTACTTTCATACTATATCCCGGCGTCAACCAGCCCCGAGAGATTCAGACACCCGCAGTTTTAGTTATGAATTTGAGCAACCCTCTCAGAGGCGATCCATTTCGTGGATGTAGAGGTTGCAGACTTCCCAATTGAGCCATGGCAAAATCAACTCTGGCTAAGGGCCCGGCGGAATCGGAAAAAGCCCACACAAATAAATGGCTCTGATGGGAATCGAACCCCAAACCTCCCAATCCGCACTCCGTGAGGCTAACCACTGCAGCACGACGCTTAGTCCAAATGCTTGTTTGAGTGAGAAGATTAACCGAGCAATGTACGTTTGGGAGATGTAAACTAACCCATGACAAGGAAGATGTCCTTTTGACAAAATCTGCTTGAGCGATAAAAAGTAAAAACCTTGCGCAGTTACAAACACTTGCATTGCTTCCTCTAGGGAGGGGGGGGGGGGGGGATGTGTACTTGAAATTCATAAAGATACATCAGACATGGAACATAATCATGTCTCTGTGAAACGAGTGAATTTTAAGTGAATTGACCTCCATGTGGGTGGCGCATAGGGTGCAGACTGGGGGGATGTCTATGCATGGGGAGTGTACAACAGTTGCCCTATGCGTCTGTATTGAGTATGCACGCGTCTGATTGGATGGGACGTACATCTGAGCATAGGTATGAAATCTGAAATAGGGCAGGGAACAGTGAGCAGTAACTAACAAACAAGTACGGTAACTCTTGCTCCCATGATGAAATAAATGCACGCCCGTACTCCCAACGAATGGTGCTTTCGACACCTCACCTGCTGGCAGTAATGACAGCACAGGGCACACAGAACAAACAAGGGCGAGCTTGGAACATCTTTTTTTTTTATGGGGATGCTTTCTTGTTTCTTCTAAGTGCTCTGTGTTGCTGTTTTCTGCTAGTGATCTGGTGTCGTAAGCAGCATTCGTTTAGAGTTACGGGCCTGTGCATATTTCATCATGGGAGCAAGAGTTACCCTACTTGTTTGTCTAAGGAAACGGTTTCAACAGATGCAGATGCGGTGTACATCGGCATGGGGGGGGGGGGGGGGGGGGGGGGGGGGTAATCTCTTTAGGTGAGCTGTACGTCATGATGAGTAAATTTTGTGTCAACAGATGGGTTGTGTGTCTCTACTGGTGCGTTGCTCATTTCTATGAGTAGCTGTTTAGTTCTATACATGGATTACACACCTCTATAGTTAGTTCATACATTCTACGATTGGGGAGAACATCTGTTAGGAGAAG
>JADBJO010000787.1:525000-530000 GCA_016801955.1 Conus betulinus | reverse complement strand
TCTCTCTCTCTCTCTCTCTCATAAAAAAATTTCGCTGTGCATTGATCGCTGTGTGTGCTCTCAGAGTGATGAAGACGCTTGGTGAGCGGTGGCAGTGGACGAGGAAGGGAGCATCGCCTCCTCAGAATACTATTGACTTTGATCAGACGTAAATATTGTGTGCCTTCAGAGGTGGTGGAAATGACGTAAATGTTGTGTGCCTTCAGAAGTGGTGGAATGACGTGACTGTTGTGTGCCTTCAGAGGTGGTGGAGGTGTCGGATGAGAGTGGGGTGGTGAAGAACCTGAGGAACTTCCCCACGGAGTACGGCTCCGACTTCCTCAAGGGCCGGGAAACCCTCGTGCTGCTGGCCGTGCAAAGTAAGGGAACGTCACCACCCCAGCTGTAGCCTGCTTTACCGTTTCACTTTAACATCTAAATCATAAAGTAAGGGATCGTCACCACCCCAGCTGTAGTCTGCTTTGCCGTTTCACTTTAACATCTAACTCATAAAGTAAGGGATCGTCACCACCCCAGCTGTAGCCTGCTTTGCCGTTTCACTTTAACATCTAACTCATAAAGTAAGGGATCGTCACCACCCCAGCTGTAGCCTGCTTTGCCATTTCACTTTAACATCTAACTCATAAAGTAAGGGATCGTCACCACCACCAGCTGTAGCGTGCTTTGCCGTTTCACTTTAACATCTACTGATGTTGGCATAACACCAGCTCGTCAGTCACAAGTTTGGTTTTCCTCTAATCTCATATTTTTTTCCAACATGATAAAGATTTTTTTTAAACATCTTTTTTTTTTTTTTTCGTTTTCCTTTTTTAAAAAAAATCAAGGTGGGCCTCGTTTTTCCTCTTTGTTTCCCTATTCTTTTTTTCACAACTTTCGCTCACCATGCAAGTCTGTACCAATGGACATTCTCAAATATCAGTCATCACATTTGGACGCGTATTTTCGAACGAGTGCACTCGTGTAAGTTCAATTAAAATCATGATAATGATGATGATGAAAATTGTCGTCGTCGTCGTCGTCGTCGTCGTTGTTGTTGTTGTCATTATTTGTTGTTGTTGTTATTGTTGCTACCATCCTTATCATCATCATCATCATCATCATCATCATCATCATCATCATCGTAATGATTACAGTCATGGCAATAATGATAATAGCAAAGAGTACATTCATACAGCGTCCTGTGTAGAAATATCATGAGTCGCAAATCATTTACGAAATAGAAAAAGAAAAGGAGAAAAACATCAAAAATGCACACACACACACACACACACACACACACACACACACACACACACACACACACACACACACATCTAAATCAAAGAAATCAAGTACGAACATAAACTGACATAGCCATGCAGGCGCACAGGTATATATCGCGGGCAGGAACATTCTAAACCCTCAGTCAACAATCATCTCATACAGTTACGTATACACAGACACTTGCATGCATAGGGTACTGGAAAGTTACAAATAATTTGAGGTTCAGTAGACGGCGGAAAACGTGGATTACCACTTAAACCGCTCGTTTTAAACAGGCATATTTTAAGTAATTTTTTTGAAGTGAAGATTAACCAACGATTTCATAGCAGTTGCTAGCTTAAACCTTTTGTCGGGAGGTCTTGGAGATAAACCACTGATCATTTGCGTTGTTTAAAAAAAAAAAGAAGTTTTCTCCATATAGTATTCAAAAGTGAATTCGTTACCCCAATAAACCTATTCCGTCCCATGAGAAAGATTTGTTTTCTAAATAGTATCAGAGAAGAAAGATTTTTGTTTCTAAACAATATCAGACAATCAGGTCTGTGTGACCTGTTCCATCTCAGCGATGTCACGAAGGGTGACTTGCTGTCATATCAATCCACAGCAACAGTGGAGAGGTTAGACAGACAGTAGAGAAAGAGGGAAGGGAACGAAGCGAAGCCAGAACTATCAACAGCGTACACGTCGCTTGTTATCTGTATGGGTGGGAGAATTTTTTTCCAGAATCGGGTGTAAAGCGTACCCCGATATAATCTTGATAATTGAGTAATAGGACGAAAATAACGGCAAAGCAACGGCATTCCGGCCTCTGATTGAAGTGTAAAACCCACCTAATCTTCAAAATGAACAAGAGAAAATGTTGTCCCTAAAGGTTGGAGGTTACATACGGATTTTTTTTCCTTCTACGTCACGCGCTCTCACTAGTCCATGAAAACATTGGATTTTTTTTTTTTTTTTACTGTCGATCCCCAAGTGCCACTCAAGGTCATAAACAATGACTTGAAAAAATTAAATCAGTGTGAGCTACGTCGCTTTGCGACAGATAGACGATTTTTTTTCTACCATTTCGAGGACAATCTGTGGATTTTTGTCTTCTCAGAGAGAGAAGACAAAAATCGTATATTATGGTACTTTCTAGATTAGGATGATTGGGGGAAAAGTTAGAAACACCAAAACCACCCTATCCTGATATTGTAATTAAAAAAATACGCAAGTTAGCATGAAACGTTTTCATTTGTGTATTTTTTTAAATGACAAGCAGGACAGTTTACAGGATAATTGGGACAAAAGTTATATTTTTTGCTTCAAAAAATGCATACATACATACAGACAGACAGACAGACAGACAGACAGACAGACAGGCGTAAAAAGAAAATGAAAAGGGACCACATAAATTTGTTATACATCTATATCAGAAATGTTTACCATAACAAATCTTGCATCTATCAGCAATGTTACAAATGGCAAACAAAACAAATAAACATCTCTGTCTGGTTCCCAGGGTTAAGGTAACCATATCGACGCAGATGATGGTATTACAGTTAAACCGAGGATTAAGCTTATCTTGCCGACCATCATCCATGTTCTTGTTACTACTGGACGTAATGCGGGTAAACTTCCAGAGGTTTAACATGTATCCTGTTGCTCCTAAACTAATAATCATCCAGTAACATGCATGAAAGGGAGCTCGGGTAATCCTCAAAGATTTCACATTTTCCTGTTGCTCCTGAGTCAGCGATCATATTAAAAGCACCCTTCAAGGAATTCTCAAAGGCCTTGACATTCTCAGTAATCCTCAAAGAATTAACATTTTCCGGTTACCCCCGATCTACTGATCATATTAGAAGCACAGTTCAAAGAAGTCTCAAAGGTCTGACATTGTTGTGTTTCCCCAAAGTTGGCGATAAGGCTGAGCAACGAGGGACGAACACTGTCCTACTGTTCCAAGTGTATGGAAATGATCCCAGATAGTAGACACTGTACGGAGCAGTCTCATATAATGACAGGAAAAGCCAAGATGCCAAAGAACTGTGCACAGCGACGGATCACAGAAGACAGTAGTGTACTATGGGATCCGGTATGGCTGGAGCTCTCAAAATGTCTTCTCTTCTTCTTCTTCTTCTTCTGCTTCTTCTTCTTCTTCTCTTCGTTCACTCAGACAGAAACCCAAGAGACACTGAAGAGGAAGAGCTGTACGGCGGAGGCTGTCCAGAGAGCCACAAAGCTTTTCCCTCATGGGTGTGTTGGCAGGCCAGGTCTCTGCCCTCAGCTGTTGATGTGTGGGACAGTCCTGCAGGAAGTGTCCCACTGTCACTGGGGCTGTACCGCACGGGCAACCCGAAGACTCGCCAACTCAAAGTATCTGAGAAATCTTTGTGAGGATTACAGTTCACAGTATGTGCAGAGAGAGACAAAAAAACCGAATGCACGAGACTGGCAAAACGTTGACAGAATCATGCCGCACCGAATCGACGTGTTGATTAAATAATGCGCACGATTACACTGCACATACAGAGGCCAAATATTGAAACTCTTCCAAGTGTAAGTGCCTTTGACTGTGTGTTCACTTTATAAGCATTTCTATTTATGTGGTCTAAAATCACCAATATAGTTGCAGAGAGAGACGATGTACAAAAATGGACCAGCTAGCCCGTTCAAGCGCAGCTGAGTGTGTACATTATCACTCTGTCCTCTGACGCAAAATAACCAGAACGTGAAAAATTAGGACGGGAAGAAAAGGGAGCGGAGGGGTGGAAGAGGAGGGGGGGGGGGGGGATGCCAACATGGTTTGAGAGGAGCGGGGTTGAGGTGGGGGGTAGGCAGGGTTGTTCAGCAGTTTGCAGAGATACTTCACCAGAAGATAGATAGATAGATAGATAGATAGATAGATAGATAGATAGACAGACAGATAGATATAGATGTGTGTGTGTGTGTGTGTGTGTGTGTGTGTGTGTGTGTGTGTGTGTGTGTGTGTGGTGTTGCATGGTTGATAGCTTACGAATTAGTTAACGTTCGTGTCCATGTGGACGTCTGTCATGTTTCCGTGTCGTTGTTTACCCTACCTTTACCTTTACGGACGGTCAGATGTTAACAAAAAGAGTAAAAAGCAGAAAAAAGCCTGTTGGTGATTAATGCATTTTCATATCATAAAAACAATATTCTCTCTCTCCCTCTCTCTCGCTCTTTCTCTCTCTCTGTCTCTGTCTGTCTGTCTGTCTGTCTGTCTGTCTCTCTCTCTCTCTCTCTCTCTCTCTCTCTCTGAGGACTTTGCAGCTATGGTCAAAGATGGCCAACAGGTCTCCAGGTATGCTAGTGTTATTGCAGCCTGACAGGTCTTTCCGGAGTGTCCCTGCGCAGTGCCAGAAGTGTTGACGGTGCCTATCCCCTTTCCAAACAAGCTTTCCTCCTTGCTGGCCGGTTATTTTCATATTTCTACCAGCCACTGAATGCTGATATCGATTCCAGCCTGTTTTCACGAGCATTTCTGATCTAGTGTTGACGAAAGCAAACAAGTGGGCCTTTTAGTCGCTAGCTCGATAGGAAGTCTGTGCATAACAGGCGATTTTTGGAAATGTTTTGAGGCACTGGGACAAACACGCTGCACTGAAGTACTGCAGGGACAGTGGAAGTGAACACTGTCCGTGTTTTATTCGGCATTTTCACAGCCAAACATACACACACACGCGCGCGCACACACACACACACACACACACACACACACACACACACACACACAC
>JADBJO010000787.1:495000-517500 GCA_016801955.1 Conus betulinus | reverse complement strand
AGACACCAACATTTAGCAAATCAGTCCCTCGTTTAACTGCCTCTTAGGAATACAGATCACAAGATAACGATCACTCAACGAAGAGTATGAGATGAAAACTTTCACGGAGAATGGAGACTATCATCCCATAGCCATTGGGTTGATGAAGGACACGATGATGACCTGAGGATCATGTTGTCAGCGTGGTGTATGGAAAGGGTCGTGGACAGGGTTTGCACTGTGGAGCTCCGAAACATCTGCAATGAGAGGATTAGAGACGAGCACCTGTAAAGGAACCATCTTTTCCAAGATTCCGCCAGAAAAATGCTGTATTCTTAGGGGTGTGGATGGATCAGTAGTAGAATATCGAATCCACAGTCAGAGGTTGACAGTTCCAGCCCTTCTTCTGGCGCCCAGTGTACACTCTGCCATGTTCACTGGCCACCTGATCGTCTTGTCGTTCTGGTGGTATGGGGGTAGTATTAGATTGATCCCTTGCTACGCAGAGTGAATATTTCTACGGCTCTTCCCACCAAGCAGAGGACATTATTATTATTTGTGGTGCATGAGGGGTGGGGGGTGAGGGATGATAGGGTGGGGGTGAGGGATGATACTTCAAGATAATTGGAAAGGAATTCTCTTTCATGTGTAGCCCCTAACGATAACATGGATCATGTTGGTGTAGTTAATAATAATATAATAATGATAATAATAAAAGGATAATGAATGTATGGATTTTCACATGGCGAAATTCTTGGGGTAAACTCATATGCGCTCAACACACACTCAAACACTCGCACTGACATGTTGTCATATTATACACACACACACACACACACACACACACACACACACACACACACACACACACACGCATATATCACACACACACACACACACACACACACACACACACACACCGACACAGGCGCACTTACCAAGTTCGATTCAAGCGTAAACAATGCAGTTTTGCATGCAGTACATAAAAAGTCAGTGCGATTAAAGACGGAAAGGAGTTGAATTCGAAATCACATTGCCAAATTTCGTCCCTGTAAGTTTAATATGCATGTATTTTAGTTGTAATATTATACTATATATCAGGCTGGGTGATTTGTCTAATACTGTAAACGTAAGTGCGATTGGTAGGAACGGCCGTTGGAATTCATATGTTGCCTACCATAGTCCTATCCTCCCTGTCTGTTATACTATGTGTAGTAGGTGTAAAGTTAAACTTGAATGAAATCGACGACCGCTCGTATATCCACATGTCGTGTGTGTGTGAGGATGCCATGGGCTCTTTTTTTAGTACAAGTAGCTCCTCCGCCTTGTGCATTTCGTTCGGAACTTCGCCATCACTTCTTTAACTTTGTGGTGTGTGTGTGTGTGTGTGTGTGTGTGTGTGTGTGTGTGTGTGTGTGTATGCCTTCCTGTCTATACTGTCGTCATCTCATCTTTGTTTGAATCGTTCTTCTTCATTGATTCTGGAAACTCTCTCTCTCCAATCATTCTTGTTCTAATTACATATCATGACATGCTACAATTCTTTTTTTTATAGAATGTGACAGTTAGGCCTTGAACAATGTGCACACTGTCCAAAGCTGACGCTTACTTTCATCAAGCAATGCATATTTGCTCTTATGGCATTTTATGGGAGGAGAGCGGGGGGCTAGTTATTTTTCAGTTATTTTGTCACCATTTTTTTTTAATATATATATATATATGGTTATGGAAAGTCAAGTGAAATGCCTGACGTCCGCAACAACTGACCTTTATCCGCCATGAACATATCAACAGTTTAAGTACCGTGTCATGTTTTGTCTTTGTTTCTTGTTCAGAGTATGTTTTGATGATGTGACCTGCTCAGGGTACGGTGTCTTTTGCCTATCTGAGTCTGAAAGAAAAAAACTGGAAAGGCACTGTGTGGTCGGATGGGCTACAATGAAAAAAAAAAAAATAAAATAAATCTAGAAAGATCTAGTTGCAAAGTGAGGTGACTGCAGGCGAAAACGAAATGTAATGAATGGCAAAACCGCCAAGAAAACGTAGACAAATGAATCACAAGACAAAACACGACGACGCGTTTCGACCCTTAGGTCTTCTTCATGCAAGATACAAAACACTCAGGACAACGAAAATGAACGAGCAATTAGCTTCATTCACTTCAGCGCAAGATGGGTGTTGAATGAAAAAAGTTTTCGGCATTTTTTTTAATTTGAAAGAACCAGTCATACCTTTCTTTCAATAAAAAAAGAAATATTGAAAGAACCATAGTCATACCTTTCTTTCAATAAACTGAAACAGTGGTTGTATTCGTGACAGAGGTAGATACATTTCATTTGATGTAGTCAAACCTTTCTTTCAATACAAAAACAAAATGCCGAAAACATGGGGGTAAAAAAAAAAGTTTTTTTTTCATTCAACGCCCACCTTGCGCTGAAGTGAATGAAGATAAGTGATTGCTCGTTCATTTTCGTTGTCCCGAGTGTTTTGTATCTTGCCTGAAGAAGACCTAAGAGGTCGAAACGCGTCGTGTTTTGTCTTGTGATTCGTTTGTCTACGTTTTCTTGGCGGGTGTGCTATCAATTACATTTAAACAAATCTAGTAAGAGTAAAATTTCGCTGTAATGGTTGACATACAAGACCTGCTCTCACCAACGTTGGACGTCTGTTGTTCTTGTCCCTGAAGATTCCTTCACTTCCCAGCTCCCATCTTCTATACCCATCCCACTCTGTCTATTGTTCCCATCACACTATTTATCAGGTATGGCGCAACGCATATATTCGCGAGTCAGCACGTAATGATGCTGCCATTAGGAAATTAAAACTGAACACCATTTTGTTCGTTTTGAAATTAAACACCTCATAGTCATAGTATTTCTCCATTATGGATACTTTTCGGCATTTGATTATCTGATTGTACCAAGAGCAGAAGTCTGTGTTTTAACTTGGTGGAATCTTTTATGATTCATAAAGATGGTTAAGTACATGTTGCATGAGATAATGAAATTGATGGAGTTTGTTTTCTAAGACTAAAGTAGTACTGAATCAATGAAGGTCCAATGACAAGACGCTAAAATTGAAACAACAACAACAACTGATTAAGAAAAGAGATATGCGGTTAAGATGACCTGCGCGCTCGCGCGCGTGAACGCCCTCACACACGCAGAGAGAGAGAGAGAGAGAGAGAGAGAGAGAGAGAGAGAGAGAGAGAGAGAGAGAGAGAGACAGACAGACAGGACAGAGGGAGAGAGAGGAGAGAGAGAGAGACAGAGACAGACAGACAGACAGACAGACAACAAAGAGATTCACACACACACGCACGCACGCACGCACGCACACACACACACACACACACACACACACACACACACACACACACACACAGAGGCGAGCGGAAAGCGCAAAACATTCATCGCATATAGTGTATTTTGGTACAAACAGTAGTATTTGTTTTTAACTTTAATGATTAACAATGAATCGGCACATACTTTTTTTTTTTTAGCACTGAAACTGCATTTTATTTAAGTTCAAATGCTATATCTAAATAACGTGCTTTTCAGTGACCGCCTGCACGCTGTAGGTTTGACGTCTCTGTGTGTATGCGATTTAATCAGAATTGAATTTGAAACGTTTTGTTTTTTTGCCACATCCTTTACTCAAAGCCTTTAGTTCAATCTCTGTGTGACAATATAATGAGCCTGTGAAGCCAGCAACTGTCCTGATCCATTTTCATCATTGTCAGAACAGCCTGAAATCAATTTTCATGACTGTCAGTTCATCAATCATTGTCAGTACAACATACGGCTGATTTTCATCATTGTCAATATAAGGTTAATCTGACGATAACAATCAGTCAAAATGACAATAAACAATCAGTCACTGTGCCCCTTTTATCTCTATGATGAAATTCAGAGCGTTAAACGCCCTGGTCCATTTCAACCATACAAGATACTTGAAGGATTTGGGACGCTAGCAAGTAGATAGACTATGGGTAGGTCCCATGGCGTAGCATGTAGATAGGTAAAGTCCCATGGCCAAGCGTACTGACAAGGTACTTTTCAGTCCCATAGCGTAGTGGTTGTGGGAGCGGTCAACTGTCAGGGATCTTATCAAGGGCACGGCATTTTGTGTGACAGCGCCTAACTCCCTTCTTCCGCACCTGTACATTGAAGTACAAATGAGGTACTCAAGTTTTGCTGGGAACAGAGAGACTTTTTCAATCGGTTGAAATCGGCTTTTACGAGCGACTGGAGTTACCAGTCCCCAGCTCCGCCGCCGAACGATTGAACGATTTTAACAACGGTTCCGTTTTGCACGTGCGCTGAGTGTATTCCTTTTAGCACGTGAAAACAATGTTTCTGTTGATTTTTTTTTTCTTGCTTGGGACTTTTTAATTCAAGTGAAAGCTTTTTTTTTTTTTCAAATGCTGATTTTTTTTCTGCGTTTACGGTTCCATTAAAAACAGTGGTTGCATTTGTAATAGACGTAGATACATTTCATTTGATGTAGTGATGCCTTTCTTTCAATAAATTATGATCTCTTAACCACCTCGTCTGCCTTGAATGCTCTAATTGTGTGAATGTTTTTTTTTTGTTTTTATTCTAAACTTTCATTTACAGACAATATTTTTTTTTTCACAGAGGAAGGAGGAAGGGGGATCTTTACATCCAGAATAAGGGGACAGGTTTGGGAGTCAGCAGCTGATCATTTTCTCATCAATCCCAGATTAGTTTTGCGTCCAGTTAATGCTGTTCACGCTTTTTGTCGCCAGGAGGCCGCGGAAGAATAAACAATAATTATAAACTGATGCGGTAGCTTCTAGAGTGACACGTCTACTGTGTTGTGCCAGGAAAACGTCTGTCACGAATGGACTAAAGCACATTAAATCGTTCACTCACCAACACGTTGTTGAGAGGTGGGAAGGAGAGAGAGAGGGGTAGAACTTGTTCAAGGTCGTGGTCCCCTGCATCTGTTTACATTTTTCATTGTCATGTTTTCGCTCCCACTTCATAGTCGGAAAATAACGTGAGCTTGTATAGTTTTAAATGTTTGTGCATATGTGTTTCCCATTTACAATACAATTCATGTCATTTTGTATAAAAGTATGTTGATGTGTGCATTCACCAGACGTGTGTGAGTGCGCGCGCGCGCGCGCGCGCGCGCGCACGTGTGTGTGTGTGTGTGTGTGTGTGTGTGTGTGTGTGTGTGTGTGAGCGTGTGCATGCGTTAATGCGCGCGCGTGAGTGTATGTATCTCTCAGTGTGTGTGTGTGTGTGTGTGTGTGTGTGTGTGTGTGTGTGTGTGTGTGTGTGTACGTGATGTATTCGACTTCATATTCTAAATATTTCTGAAGTGGCATCACTTGCTGTTTTCCAATATTTTAAGAATTGTAGAGAAAGCCCCCAAGATTTTGACAATTCACCATGTGGAACTTGCTGACAGCGGAAACATTCTGAAACTCACACAAAGTTCCTCCCGTAAGGCACTCTTTGCTCCTGCATCAAATTTTTGCCATAATCGCTGGCAGCTTGCTCGGCCCTCTGTGTGTACTCTCGGGTGATAATCATGTATACCCAAACGCGTGTGTACATGGAGACAGAATCTCTCTCTCTCTCTCTCTCTCTCTCTCTCTCTCTCTCTCTCTCTCTCTCTCTCTGCCCATCCGTCTCTCTGTCCGTCTCTCTCTCTCTCTCTCTCTCTCTCTCTCTCTCTCTCTCTCTCTCTCTCTCTCTCTCTCTCTCTGTGTCCATCCGTCTGTCTGTCTGTCTGTCTCTCTCTCTCTCTTCTCTCTCTCTCTCTCTCTCTGTCTGTCTGTCTTTGTGTCTGTCCGTCCGCCTGTCTGTCTGTCTGTCTCTCATTTGTCTGAATTGATAGTCAGATGTTAAAAAAAAAGCTGGTCGGCAATTATTGAAAGAACATTCGTTTGCAAGCTCTGTCTGTCTCTCTCTCTCTCTCTGTCTCTCTCTCTCTCTCTCTCTCTCTCTCTCTCTCTCTCTCTCTCTCTCTCTCTCTCTCACACTCACACGCTCGCTCTCTGCTTGCTATATGTATTGTAATGGCTGATAGGAGATTTGTGTGCATACAGACATCTCAATTACTAATATTATTGAAATGAAAAAAAGCTACAGACGAACTTAGTCAAGCACCAAACAAACCTACGTTCACCGCTCTCCTCAGCAGCCTACGCAGCGGCCTGGACTTAACGATACGTAGCTTTGATCGACTGATAAAGGCTGTTGAGTCTGAATTCACTGGCACAGTAAGTGCGTCTGTGGCCCAGCTCAGTAGTTCTCTCCCTTGGATCAGCTGTCCGCAATGTTCTGGCTCTCCAGTCATACAGAACGCGGGCGCGCAACACACACACACACACGCGCGCGCGCGCGCGCGCGCGCGCGCACGCAGCATGCACGCACGCACGCACGCACGCACACACACACACACACATGGGCGCGCGCACGCGTACACTTATACACATATACATGCATGCGCGCACGCACACGCACGCACGCATGCACACACACACATATGAGACACTTATGAGAGAGAGAGAGAGAGAGAGAGAGAGAGAGAGAGAGAGAGAGAGAGAGAGAGAGAGCTCTGCGTTTGTCATTAGTAAAAAAAATTATTGTCATTCTCATTTACACTTTTCTTTCTTCTGTCTCTTCCCTTTGATCATCTTCCCTGTCCTATCTGTCGTTCACTTCCTTTTCCCCCTCAAACACATATCGTTCTTCATCAAGCCGCGCCATTCTATACGTTTTCCTTGACGTTTGATATATCACTTTGTAGGAAAAAGTATGACAATGTAAAGATAGGATCAGTATGTTTTAGTACTCCCAGTTCTTAAAGAACAGGGAGTACTTTACAATGGGAACGAAGAAATGCTGTGTGTGTGCTCTGTGTGTGTGTGTGTGTGTGTGTGTGTGTGTGTGTGTGTGTGTGTGTGTGTGTGTGTGTGTGTGTGTGTGTGTGTGTGTGTGTGTGTGTGTGTGTGTGTGTGTGTGTGTGTGTGTGTGTGTGTGTGTGTGTGTGTGTGTGAGTGTGTGTGTGTGTGTGTCTGTCTGTCTGTCCGTCCGTCCGTCCGTCCGTGGTCAAAATGTGTTCCACTCGCTCCAGACAACAAACTACTGGGCCGATCTTTCTGAACATTTGTAGGTATGTTCATTACTAACGGCTATAACGGCCCATAACAGTTTTTTCTTCTTTATGGAAAATCTCAGAAGGTACTCGGCCGATCTTTCTGACAATTTGTAGGTATGTTCATTATGGATCACAGATGATGGCCGATGTTTACCAGAATAACCGTTACTAACGGCCATAACGGCCCAAAACGGTTTTTCCTCTTTATGGAATATCTCACGCGTATTCAAGATAAACTGGGAGTACGTTTATATGCTTTGCATCTTGTAGTAGATACTGTCACTGCACGTGGACTCCGAGATTCATCTCTCAAGATGGAAGTTTATATCTTTATTCGCATATATTAGCGAGAGTTAGTGTGTCTCTGTCAGCAGAATGACACACAAAAA
Organism: Conus betulinus; assembly: GCA_016801955.1. NCBI lineage: Eukaryota > Metazoa > Mollusca > Gastropoda > Neogastropoda > Conidae > Conus > Conus betulinus. The sequence goes on along the minus strand of JADBJO010000787.1, from coordinate 509,992 downwards.
CTACGGAACGATTTTATTAAAACTTGGTGAAAAGATAGAATGGGACCTAAGAACGATCCCACTCAACACTGGTGCGGATCCACGGTTCCATAACGGATCAACGGATCCAGGACCCGGGACCCGTTTTGCAAGATTACCGTTAAAGAAATACCAACCAAATTAAAAGCAACTTTTGGTAGGAACAAACTGAAAAGAAGATTTACCGTTCCGCCGAACGAAATGGACAATTAAATCACACGACAAAACAGGACACGTTTCAACCTATTTGGTCTTCCTCAGGCAAGACGAACAAGATTCAAGACAATGAAAATCAAGAACGAGCAAGCACTTATCTCCTCAATCTGGACGCAAAAAACGGATATAGGCGGATAGATGACCTGTGGCCCGGACGAGGCCGTGAAATGGCAGCGTGGATCAGTTGGAGATCCAGTTGCGAGGGAGGCTCCAGGATCTATAGGGCTGCAGCGGAGGTCTGAGATCTCCCTGACGCATTTCTTCTCGTGACCAGTGATTGTGTTGTGACAACAGAGCTATGAGCTGCATAAATTGCGGTCGTACGGCACGCCCAGTGATGATAATTAAACTGACCTTAAATTTGTAATGCTGTTTACATTTAGAAAAAAATATATATCGAAATCATTTTTATTTGTCTATACGTATGAATGTATGTACGTATGCATGTATGTATATATGCATACATGTATGTATGTATGTACGTATGTGTGTGGATGATGGATGGATGGATGGATGGATGGATGGATGTGTGTATGTATGTGTGTGTATGTATGTATGTGTGTGTTTGTAGGTAGGTAGGTAGGTAGGTGGGTGGGTAGGTAGGAAGGTGGGTATATCTCCACATAGCTACCCATCTACCCATCTGTCTAAATACCTATCCATCTATCTATCTATCTATCTATCTGTCTGTCTGTCTGCTTGTCTGTCTATCTTTCTATCTATCTGTTTGTCTGCCTGTTTGTGTGTCTATAATTATATCTATCTGTATATCTGTCTATCTACATGTATGTATGTATGTATGTATGTATGTATGTATGTATGTATGTATGTATGTATGTATGTATGTATGTATGTATGTATGTATGTATGTATGTATGTGTGTGTGTGTGTATGTGTGTGTATGTATGTACGTAGGTATGTATGTAGATAGATAGATAGATAGATAGATAGATAACGCATGAGTACACACATGTACATCGAACATACCAAACAGAAAATAAACAAACAGATACGAAAAAAAGCACCTCCACGTGCATAGATATCCCATCTCCCACAGGTGCGATCGCCCACAAGATCCATGATGCATTGGCCCAGATGCGCCACACGCCCACTCAATCACTGATTCAGCCGCTGTGCCCAACAGCCCGGAAAGTCACGGATCGATAAGTACTACTCCACCCAGAACGCCGTTCCATCCCTCAGAAGAAAAAAAAAACCCTCTCGTCAACCATGGAGCAGTCACAGCAGACACAGTATGAGGAGAGGCGGGTAAATTCGCAAATGACTACCCTCTACTCCATCCAAGTTTTTTTTTTTTTTTTATCACGTATAGCGCAGCTGACCCACAAAAAAAACCATTTCGGGCCTGTCAGTCCCATACAGAGGGAGGAACAGTCACAAGAAAGGCAGTTCATGACATGGTAAAGAAACTGTTGACCTCCTCACAACAGGTAAATCCAGGTTGTGCTATGATCGCTAGGCATTCTCCTTGATTTTACGCTTACAGCGGTTTCTCTTTTTTTAATTGTAAAAAAAATCCCCAGATGCCACACACACACACACACACACACACACACACACACATATACGCGCGCGCGCGCGCACCACACACACACACACACACACACACACACACACACACACACACACACACACACACACACACACACACACACACACACACACACACACACACACACACACACGCGCGCGCACCCACACACACACACACACACACACACATACACACATACACACACACTCACATACACACACACACACACACACACACACACACACACACACACACACACACACACACACACACACACACACATACGCGCGCGCGCGCCCACATACACACATACACGCACACACACACACACACACACACACACACACACACACACACACACACACACACACACACACACACACAACACAAAGCCATAAGGGCAAAGAGACAGTGGAGAATGAAAAGCTAGCAATCATTCTGGACAAGTGTACAGATTTTACCCCCTAGTCTCCAGGTTGAAAAGAAAGCAAATAAATATGTAAAAGCTAGCATGTCATGAACTGCTCTCAGGGAGAAAACCTGTGTACGAGTGTCCAGACCAGGGACCGAATCATGGTCCACATAGGCAGAGAAAAGAACTGCACACACTGATAAGAACAAGAACAAAGAGAAAGCCAAAGAGAGTGACAGAAAAGTGCGAGTCAAGTCAAGTCATGTAAATTTTATTATCTAAATTCGAGAAATTAGTTTGTGGTCACACACATTCACAGCACATATATAATGATTTTGTCACATCACCCATTTTGTCACATATGACATACATTCATATAAAAGAATTCGGATTTCAAGGTGACTGCAGGATATAAAAATAATACTATATAAAATTACATTCCTACAACGCGTTTGACAATGAATTCTAAGATGAGAGATTTAAAACTAAAATAAAACAACTGTTTGTTATCTAAATGCAACAGTACGCTCACTCTGAGTTTAAATTAAATGGACCTTTATCAAACAAAATGTAACAATAATCGCTGCATGTCACTGAGATGGACTTTCCGGACAGCGGGGGAATTTCATGTACTTAAAGAACCATTAACCACAACACCACCTTCACCCAACCCCCACCTCCATACCATTACAATACAAGGTACCTCGACCAGTGCACCAAAGCATGGTGTTTCTACCCCACTTCCACACTTCAATACACACATACACAAACGTGTGTGCGTGTGAATCGTGCATAAATCACTGCCCCACCCTCCCTCTAACCAAAAGAGGAACGAGCACCCTAGCATCAAATGCTTCTGTACAGCACACTAGGGTTCGTGAGTTTCTATGTACACAGTAGCCTAATTTGTTTTACTGACAACTCACATGCCTGGAATTCCACTGACCTGCAGTTAAATGCTCAAGTCTGTATTAAGAGCTGATTCTGGCAAAGCGGGCAATCAGTGTCCATTAGCATGAATCCATAAATCCATGTATCGTTTTCGGATTGGCGTCTTGGCTATGTTTCAATCAGTCATTGTTAGAACTAACACTATTGTTACTGTTGAAATGTAGTTTTCTTCTGACGTGAATGAAAGCTAAAGATCTGACCAAAGAAAAAAAAAAACGGGAGGGGAGGGCAGTATACAAAGACAGTAAAGGAATTATTCCTGGCTCACTGTCAGTGCTTTATCCCAAGGCTATGATCAGTTAAAGCACTCTGCACATACATTAGATAGAAAAAAAGGGAGCGGTGGCGGTGGTGGTTCTGGACCTGAGCCAAAACAGCTCCCCAGCCTGTTCCCAAACCTCTCCCCGGTCAGTTATTTGGGCCATAGTCAAGAAGCATCCATGGAGTGAATATAGGCACGTACCCAAACAGTCGTCCTATGTGACAAGAAAGGTGGAAATGAGCACGTGCTTTTTCTCACCTGCTGGAAAGTGATTTTGGAGCTGGAGGCAATTTCGCCTCCTTACACCCGGTATACACAGCTATATATCTATCATTCCTGTAGATGGTCATCGAGGTCTTCTATATCGTCATCACTGTGCTCTGTGGCTGGGGCTTACGCGTGTATGATGGCGATGTTAAAGCGGGTTGCCCTTAGTCATATGCGATGAGCCGGCTTGAAACTGGCTGGCATCCCATGACAACTTTGACAGTGTCTTTTGTGAATGAGGAAACCTGCACCATACTCATGTCTCTCTCCTCTCTCCCACAGATATCCAGCGTGTGGGCTTCGTGAGTCGTTGTTTCTCCAAAATTCCTCCATCGTTCTTCGCAAAGTTCAGCAGTATCCTCCTATATCTTGTGTGGGTTCTTCCAATCTTCATGCTAAAATCAGTGATCTCACATTTCACGTGCCGATGACAATGTTATTTCTGGCACGAATTCCGTTTCTTGGCTTACCAGTCACACATTTTTCCACCTCCACCCTGGTACCCAGTGAAAGGCACGGCCTTTTGTGACCCGGGCAACAACCGATCCGGTATGACCTCAGTGTTGGTTTTCATCTTCATGTGACTTGTCTTGGGCAGTTGACACATCCCTCTCCAGGTATGACCACGGTCGATGTCCCCCAATCGGACGCTCGCCCTGGTCGCGGACACATAGCCGTTAGGCGGGCTAGCAGCCCTAAAACCCTGGCCGTTGACTCAGTAAGGAGTTCCTCAGCCAGCGATGCCATATCAACATCACCCCCCTCACATGGTTTAGCCCGCCAGCTGAAGCGGGTGTACCAGGGTGTGCTTCTTGGAGTGAGCACGTGAGAGATTTAGGGGATGATAAGTATCAGTGGTGCCCCGTCACCCAGACAATAAAGGTATTAATTCTATCCAGAGCTCCGTACACAGGAAGTCGTGGATCAAGTTCCCCAGAAGATATTCTAAAGTACAAGAAGACTGGAAGGCCAAGACAGGAGAAGAGGCTTACAAGAACTGAAGGGGCCCCAAGTGGACATTTCTGCAAAAGCAAGACGAATGCCAAAGGCCTCCGACTACTACAGTTTGCCAATTTCAACAACCTCATAATAGCAAACACTTTCAGACGCCACACGGCATCACAAAGATGGACATGGCACGGCACAAATGGACAATGCCACAACCATGGTGAAGAGACGTTTTCAGTCAAATGTGAATGTCCCGAAGACACATAGCTTCCCGTGAGCTGATATAGGAAGTGACCATGACATCTGATGTTGACTTTCCAATCACATCTGAAGACAATCAGCAAACAGATGCACGCATGGCTCAAGTTTGACTTCGAAAGCTGAAAGACCCTGAGGTAGCAGAGGTTTTTCAGGCCATGACTGGCGGGACATTTGCAGCACTCTCCCTCCATGATGTGGAACAGCATACAGACGTTGACATACCTGTAAACACCTTGAACTTTGCGGTGACCGAAACTGCCAGTGTGTGTGTGTGTGTGTGTGTGTGTGTGTGTGTGTGTGTGTGTGTGTGTGTGTGTGTGTGTGTGTGTGTGTGTGTGCAGTCTTGAATTTGATATCTATTCAAGGTATGTGCTCTTAGACAAAGAGGAATACCTCATTTTTTTTTTAATAGAATACAGCAACAATTGAAAATAACCCAAATAACAACATCTGCTATCCAGTACAGGTAAGTGAAAATCGGACTTTGAGTTAATGCTAATGCAATGTCACATATTTGTGGGGAATTATTTACAATTTCATCCAGGGAAGATTCAGATAAAGCAGGCAAAAAAAAATTCAATAATTTACATTTTAGAAGCGTACGCATTTTCCATATTTTTCGTGTGTGTGTGTATGGGTATGTAGGCGTGTTAGTGAAGGCGCCATTTTATATAAATGTACGTCTTTGTGCATGTACGTATGTGTGTGTGCATGAGAGAGCGCACGTGCGTGTGTGCATGTGTATGTATCTATATTTGCGCGCGCGCGCGCGCGCGCGCGTGTGTGTGTGTGTGTGTGTGTGTGTGTGTGTGTGTGTGTGTGTGTGTGTGTGTGTGTGTGTGTGCGCGTGTGCGTGTGTGCGCGCGCATTCTTGTGTGCATGTGTATGTGAGAGCGTGCGTGCGTGCGTGTGCATGTGTGTGTGTGCGCGTGCGTGCGTGTTTGTGTGTGTGTTTGTGTGTGTGTGTTTGTGGTATGTGTGTGTGTGTGTGTGTGTGTATGTGTGTGTGTGTGTGTGTGTGTGTGTGTGTGTGTGTGTGTGTGTGTGTGTGTGTGTGTGTGTGTGTGCAAACGTGTGTGTTTGTGAGTGTGTGTGAGTGTGTGTGTGTGTGTGTGTGTGTGTGTGTGTGTGTGTGTGTGTGTGTGTGTGTGTGTCCGTGACAGAAAATGAGCGGCAGACAGACAGACTGAGAGAATAGTGAATTGTACATGTTCATCGATCTGACAGTGTCATTGACTTGATGGTGCCTTCGCAGTCTGCTGGCCTACGAACAAGAGAGAGAGAGAGAGAGGGAGAGAGAGAGGGGGGGGGAGAGAAGGGGAGAGAGAGAGGGGGAGAGAGAGAGAGAGAGAGAGAATGCTCTGAACTCAGATGGTATACATATATATATATATATACAGGCCGTTGGCACCTATGAGGGGTGGGCGTTATGGAGTATGTGGCAACAATATTTGAATTTTGCATAACTCTAGAAAGGCCGGATGGAAAGAGAGAAAGAGACAGACAGAAAAAACAGAGACAGACAGATAGGATTACGCGAAGTGAGTGAAAAAGTTTATCAGTTTGACAATTTCTTTTTTATACATTAAATCCATTACAACTGTTCCCGAGTGTTGTAATTTGGGCAGCTGAAGATATGTGTCGAGACGAGGAAGGGGGGAGTGAGAGTTACCAACATCAACCGTCCTGTCTGCATTAGACTCTAAAGTACAAACAAGAGAGAGAGAGAGAGAGAGAGAGAGAGAGAGAGAGAGAGAGAGAGAGAGAGAGAGAGAGACTTAAAAGCAGACGGAAATGGTTCACGTGAACGCCACAAAAAGAAATTCAAAGACCGTGAACGACAAAACAACAACAAACTGTCACGTCCGCCCATTCAGTGATTGGGGAAGGAAGAGGAGAGAGATGACGAAAGCGCGTCACTGGCATATGGTACACCGTTAGTGTCAAAACGTCAAAAGGTCTCCACAGCAATCTCCCCTGACGATTCACGTGCAATGACCACGTGCCACGTCCCACTGTACTGTTCACTTGAAAAGAACCATTTTTTGTCACGAAAATAGAAATAACTGATCGTGAATGTGAAAATATTTCTTGTACTGGAGCTGCGAAAAGGTCGGGTGATGCAAATTATCAAACATTGGTAATATTTAGTTAATGATGATGATCTAGATTTCCTTTCTTTCCCCCTCTCCATCTCCCCATCCGTCCTTTCCACTTTCCCCGTTCCGTCCTTCTCCTGTGCATAAGGTCCTTTCAGTCGAATGTCATCATCAGTGTGGTTGCAGGAAACACTGAGAACTCTCCGATGCGTCATGGAAATATACAGTCCCATGAGATGTAGGTAATCTGCCTTCCTCATTTGACATGAGGGGATGAATGTTTGGGTATAAAAGATTATAGTTGTAGCACTGTTTTTTATTTTTTGGTGTGAGTGGGGTTTGCAGTATTGACATGAGGAATTATAAACAAGGGCTTTAAGGAGGTGTACGACAAATTGAACAAGGTGACATGTCTGTTCTGAGGTGAGGGGTCGCACATCTCTTCTTCATATATCGATCAGTAACAATTTTGCCTGTTTACACTGATATTCTCCCATACTTACATAAGTAGACATCAACTGAGTAATTGTATTTCACGCGAGAAACCTGAGATTGAAAAAAAAAGGATTTGGGGATAATGAAACGATATTAATATTTCTCACAGCAAATATCCTGAGGTTGTGCCGCAAAAGATTAATAACCACTGTTTTTTATGTTGTTTAATGCTATCCTGCCCGTAGGACAATCAGTGTAGATAGTGGTCAAAATCGTATTTTTATATTGGCGTTCCCTAAAGACAGTCATTCGCATGAAACCGAAGTGATATTCCAGCAAGATTCCAAGCAGCAGGACCAAGACTCTGTGGGCCGGACACAGCACATTTCCGTTCATTCCAGACCTGCAGGCTAAAAATTTGGTCACGTGAGTGAACTGACGACAATTATCATTTTCATGATCAATAGATCATCTCTTCCTCTTCAAAACTGATGAAGAAAGAGAATCATATTTGATGTCTCTTTCAGCCTAGCAATCTCCCCTGATGATTCACGTGCAATGACCACGTCCCAACATCAAAGCAACTTTGAAGAACCTGAAGAACAGTGTGTGTATCATCTCATCTATGATGTGTTTGCTTCCACCCTACTCTGTCCTTCTGTTGCTTCCACCCTACCCTGTCCTTCCCGTTGCTTCCATCCTACTCTGTCCTTCCCGTTGCTTCCATCCTACTCTGTCCTTCTGTTGCTTCCATCCTACTCTGTCCTTCCCGTTGTTTCCATCCTACTCTGTCCTTCTGTTGCTTCCATCCTACTCTGTCCTTCCCGTTGCTTCCATCCTACTCTGTCCTTCTGTTGCTTCCATCCTACTCTGTCCTTCTGTTGCTTCCATCCTACTCTGTCCTTCCCGTTGCTTCCATCTTACTCTGTCCTTCCCGTTGCTTCCATCCTACTCTGTCCTTCTGTTGCTTCCATCCTACTCTGTCCTTCCCGTTGCTTCCATCCTACTCTGTCCTTCCCGTTGCTTCCATCCTACTCTGACCTTCTGTTGCTTCCACCCTACTCTGTCCTTCTGTTGCTTCCACCCTACTGTCCTTCCCGTTGCTTCCACCCTACTCTGTCCTTCCCGTTGCTTCCACCCTACTCTGTCCTTCTGCTGCTTCCACCCTACTCTGTCCTTCCCGTTGCTTCCACCCTACTCTGTCCTTCCCGTTGCTTCCACCCTACTCTGTCCTTCTGTTGCTTCCACCTACTCTGTCCTTCCCGTTGCTTCCATCCTACTCTGTCCCTTCTGTTGCTTCCACCCTACTCTGTCCTTCTGTTGCTTCCATCCTACTCTGTCCTTCCCGTTGCTTCCATCCTACTCTGTCCTTCCCGTTGCTTCCATCCTACTCTGTCCTTCTGTTGCTTCCACCCTACTCTAGACTTCCCGTTGCTTCCATCCTACTCTGTCCTTCTGTTGCTTCCATCCTACTCTGTCCTTCTGTTGCTTCCACCCTACTCTGGCCTTTCCGTTGCTTCCATCCTACTCTGTCCTTCTGTTGCTTCCATCCTACTCTGTCCTTCTGTTGCTTCCACCCTACTCTGGCCTTTCCGTTGCTTCCACCCTACTCTATCCTTCTGTTGCTTCCATCCTACTCTGTCCTTCTGTTGCTTCCACCCTACTCTGGCCTTTCCGTTGCTTCCATCCTACTCTGTCCTTCTGTTGCTTCCATCCTACTCTGTCCTTCCCGTTGCTTCCATCCTACTCTGTCCTTCTGTTGCTTCCATCCTACTCTGGCCTTCTGTTGCTTCCACCCTACTCTGGCCTTTCCGTTGCTTCCATCCTACTCTGTCCTTCTGTTGCTTCCATCCTACTCTGTCCTTCCCGTTGCTTCCATCCTACTCTGTCCTTCTGTTGCTTCCATCCTACTCTGTCCTTCTGTTGCTTCCACCCTACTCTGTCATTCCCGTTGCTTCCACCCTACTCTGTCCTTCTGTTGCTTCCACCCTACTCTGTCCTTCTGTTGCTTCCACCCTACTCTGTCCTTCCCGTTGCTTCCACCCTACTCTGTCCTTCTGTTGCTTTCCATCCTACTCTGTCCTTCCCGTTGCTTCCATCCTACTCTGTCCTTCTGTTGCTTCCATCCTACTCTGTCCTTCTTTTGCTTCCACCCTACTCTGGCCTTTCCGTGCTTCCATCCTACTCTGTCCTTCTGTTGCTTCCATCCTACTCTGTCCTTCCCGTTGCTTCCATCCTACTCTGTCCTTCCCGTTGCTTCCATCCTACTCTGTCCTTCTGTTGCTTCCATCCTACTCTGTCCTTCTGTTGCTTCCATCCTACTCTGTCCTTCCCGTTGCTTCCATCCTACTCTGTCCTTCCCGTTGCTTCCATCCTACTCTGTCCTTCTGTTGCTTCCATCCTACTCTGTCCTTCTGTTGCTTCCCACCTACTCTGTCCTTCCCGTTGCTTCCATCCTACTCTGTCCTTCCCGTTGCTTCCATCCTACTCTGTCCTTCTGTTGCTTCCATCCTACTCTGACCTTCTGTTGCTTCCATCCTACTCTGTCCTTCCCGTTGCTTCCATCCTACTCTGTCCTTCCCGTTGCTTCCATCCTACTCTGTCCTTCTGTTGCTTCCATCCTACTCTGTCCTTCTGTTGCTTCCACCCTACTCTGTCCTTCTGTTGCTTCCATCCTATTCTGTCCTTCTGTTGCTTCCATCCTACTCTGGCCTTCCCGTTGCTTCCACCCTACTCTGTCCTTCTGTTGCTTCCACCCTACTCTGTCCTTCCCGTTGCTTCCACCCTACTCTGTCCTTCTGTTGCTTCCACCCTACTCTGTCCTTCTGTTGCTTCCATCCTACTCTGTCCTTCTGTTGCTTCCATCCTACTCTGTCCTTTCCGTTGCTTCCATCCTACTCTGTCCTTCTGTTGCTTCCATCCTAATCTGTCCTTCCCGTTGCTTCCATCCTACTCTGTCCTTCCCGTTGCTTCCATCCTACTCTGTCCTTCTGTTGCTTCCACCCTACTCTGTCCTTCTGTTGCTTCCATCCTACTCTGTCCTTCTGTTGCTTCCATCCTACTCTGTCCTTCCCGTTGCTTCATCCTACTCTGTCCTTCTGTTGCTTCCATCCTACTCTGTCCTTCCCGTTGCTTCCACCCTACTCTGTCCTTCCCGTTGCTTCCATCCTACTCTGTCCTTCCCGTTGCTTCCATCCTACTCTGTCCTTCCCGTTGCTTCCATCCTACTCTTTCCTTCCTTCCGTTGCTTCCATCCTACTCTTTCCTTCCCGTTGCTTCCACCCTGCTCTGGCCTTCCTGTTGCTTCCACCCTACTCTGTCCTTCTGTTGCTTCCATCCTACTCTGTCCTTCTGTTGCTTCCATCCTACTCTGTCCTTCCTGTTGCTTCCATCCTACTCTGTCCTTCCTGTTGCTTCCATCCTACTCTGTCCTTCTGTTGCTTCCATCCTACTCTGTCCTTCTGTTGCTTCCATCCTACTCTGTCCTTCCCGTTGCTTCCGTCCTACTCTGTCCTTCTGTTGGTTCCGTCCTACTCTGTCCTTCTGTTGGTTCGTCCTACTCTGTCCTTCTGTTGGTTCCGTCCTACTCTGTCCTTCTGTTGCTTCCACCTTACTCTGGCCTTCTGTTGCTTCCACCCTACTCTGTCCTTCTGTTGCTTCCATCCTACTCTGTCCTTCCCGTTGCTTCCATCCTACTCTGACCTTTCCGTTGCAGTGTGACCGTCCTTCCTCGGTTCCCCTTCCTTCCCTCCCTCCCTCCCTCCCCCATCTCACTTTCCGTCTCCTCTCCCCCTCCACCCGCCCTTTTTCTGCTGCGGTCAATCCCCCGTGTCCACGACTAAAGTAATTGGAAAGCCAGAGCGACTTTCGCACAGCTGCTACTGGTTACAGTGAGCATACGTGATGCCACCCTCTGAAGAGAGAGAGAGGAGAGTGAGAGAGAGAGAATGAGAGAGAGAGAAAGAGAGAGAGAGAGAGAGGGGAGTGTGACAGAGACACAGAGAGAGAGAGAGACAGAGGCAGAGACAGAGGCAGAAACAGAGAGAGAGAGAGAGAGAGAGAGAGAGAGAGTTCACACCTATTATGATCACACACACACACACACACACACACACACACACACACACACACACACACACACACACACACACACACACACACACACACACACACACACACACACACACATACACGCATGACAGATGATGGGGCTAAAGAACTAATCATATAAAAGCTAGCATACTCAAGTATCTGACGTGAGAGGAGACTCCGAGTGTGTTCATGAAGATGACAAAACAGCAATGTTTCCTTTTTTCCTGTTACCCAATTTTCGAAGGTCCTGCGGTGTCATATATATCCACTCCACTCAACCCGGCTCCTTCACACACACCCACACATCCAGTCTTGTCCAGTCTGAATCCCGGCACCAATGTCAACAAAAAGAGCGATCAATATCAGATCGAACTGAGGCAACCCACCAGAGGAGACTCTGCACCATTGCCTTGTCAGTTTGGTTCGGTATTCAGGCAACTGACCACCTGCTGACACCGATAACTGTTTAGTCACGGAGCCAGTAAGAATGAGCGTCCTCCTCTAGGGGCACCATCACGTCCATCCAACCACAGTGCCCATCAGCTTGGCGACGCTGGCGATCTTGTCACAAATTCACCTCGGCATGGACGTGAAGAGGAAATTTGACATTGTTATGATGACCAGTGAGGAGAAGAATGACTGATGTGATGCTGTGGAGTTCTATTATCAAGGGGAAAAAGATACACCCAAAGGTGCTTGGTGGGACGCAGAGAAATACTTTCCTCAACTTCCGAGCAAACCAGCTGGGAGCAATCCTGCACCACCCTTGGAAGCCTGGGCTGTGTTCACATAGGTGCAGGCACGCACAGGGCATTCCATTAAAACGTCGAGGGACATCATTGCTCCCTGGCAGATGCCATGGTGTAAAAGCCACTGGATGAGACACGATAGAGCCTTCACGGGAGCGTCCCCATGGGTATGCCAGCCCATATGTCATGATCGCAGAGCCCACGGACGAAAAACGTCACCGTCAAGCGACACTGCCGTGAGCATCCCGCAGCTTCTCTCGAGTTCTATTATCATCTAAGACTACATGAAAGGACCGCGCTCCGTGCTTCCTTTCATACTCTCGGCGTCAACTGGGCCCTAGACAGGAAATTGGAGCAAGGCTCTCAGAGACGCATCCATTACGTGGATGACTCGACGCTGTGGGTCCAGGGTTTCCATTCGAGCCATAGCATATTCAACTTTAGGCTCAAATCAATCCGGGCTGAAAAATCCCACGAGTGCAGGCTTCTGGTGAGACTGAATCCACCACCTCCCTACCCGTTAATCCGATACTGTTAATTCCTACTGCGCCATCGCGATTATAATGCTTGGTTTCAAACTCCTCTCCCAAGCAAGAAAACTGTCCAGCTCAAAGGTATGATTTTAGGTCTGAGGAGATCTCTTTCCCCTTTTGAATACGGTCATTATCTACATATTACTACTGCTAGTGGATGTATACTTGTCCCGCAAAGGATGGTGGTTTATCTTCTTTCAGGCATGCCTGCAAACCCTAGCGCTAATCACTCCACCACGGTGAGTGGTAAGATTAGTGAAAATGAACAGTACTTTCTGTTTTCTTTATAGACTATCAATCCTGGAAAAATAAAACAAACAAATGTGTTGCTTGGAATGCCATGAAGGAAGACATTTTCTTTTTGAAATGTACTGTATTTTGGACATTTGATACAAAAAAATGCAATATTTCCCTCATTAAATCTATGGTGCAAAAAAAAAAAAAATCAATCTGTGGAGAGTTTTGTTTTCTCCAAGAGTAACCACCTTACCTTCCTACTTGATTGGTAGCCTATGATTACTGCGCCAAAATCCAATAAGGGAACTGAGATGTTCACGGTGAGATACTAGCAGTACAAATACCTCCTCTGCCTTATCAAAGTTTTGTGGCTACTAACTTCCTCTTTTCTGTGACTCTCTTTGACTCGACCTTTTTTTCGCTATTAGGTTTGTCTGTCCCTTACTGCTCTCCACAGTTTTGTCTGCCTTTGTGGATCATTGTCCTATCTTTGTTCAGGGCACTTTTACATTTATTTCTCGTCACAACTAGTGACATGTCAGCTTTCATGATGTAGTCTGGCGACTAAGCAGTGAAAGTGGTGCACATTGTATACACCGAAGGCAGGGCTTCAGCCCATAAAGAATCTTTTATATAGATTTTATTACATTCAAAAATTCCATTTTTTAATGATTCTTTTGTTAAAAGTCTGTAAGTAAGCTATCAAGTAGAAAGGTTGGAGCTCTTAACAAGGCCTAGTTTTATCCCGCTGTAAGGATGTCGATAGCTTCAGTGCCTTGTCATGAATTGTTTTTTTTTTTCACCATGTAATCTTTCTTTCATGGTTTGACTTCCCCAGGATGTGACTTTTTTTGTGTGAGTTAAACAGCACTGAATAGATTCAACATGTTCGGATAGACTGTGTAATGTAATTTTTAAAAAAAAAGATATATTGGGGAAATATCATAGTATTTTTCTCAACTGAAAAATCTCTGCGATGTTAAAAAGGTGTGTTTAAAGATATTTTAAATCTATGCTGTAAAATGACTAAGACTCCTAAAACAATCCATTATATCCAATCTGTACACATGCATTTTAATCGCGAGGATGTATACATAGAATGTATAAAATTGTGAAATTCCAGTTATAATTTGTAGGAATATTTTCATCTCTACATGATTAATCACACCCGAATTTGATCATACGACAATTCACAAGCATTGAAACTGTAAAAAACAACAACAACAACAACAACAACAACAACAACAACAACAACAACAACAACAACAGCGACACTTTCACCTCACAATATTTGGAACATGTTGCCAGTTAAACCGCACGTATAATCCTTAATTAAAGAAAAAAATGGAATTCTAATTATCTCGTTATTTCCTATGCATGCATGGTGACAGAAAAAAAGTTTTGGAACATATCGAATATTTTGTCAACTAAGAGGTTATATTCCATTTCATTTGTAGTAATAGGACAATGCTTTTGCTGTAATTACTTAATATGGCTTTTTTGCGTTGTAAAAAATACGTACACTACAAAGATTACAGCAGAACATTTCATATATCAACAATTTTCAAAACAGCATCGCCATACTTCACATTTCTGTGTATGTTTCCATTACTATGAAATTGCATAACTGCGTACTGATGATGACTGATTTGTATGTCTTACATTATTCCTCACAAACATCACTGATTTTCTGCAAAGCTTCTCTAGATTCTGCCTGCAATTTTTTTTTTTTTTGTAATTAGCATCGTACACAATATTTGGAGGAGAAAAATGAGTGAACAAATCAATGATGTCTTCTAACCGATGAGTGATTTATAACTATTCCGTGATCAATCCAACATAGTGTGGAGAAATGTTCACCTTGTCGAACACCTAATTAACTACTGAAAAAATTTGACTTAGTATCATTCACATATACGCATTAATTAATGCCTTGATAAAAAGGTGAGAAGTGCTC
>JADBJO010000787.1:485000-487500 GCA_016801955.1 Conus betulinus | reverse complement strand
GAGAAAAAGACGGAGAGAGAAACCAAAATAGAGACAGACAGACAGACAGACAGACAGACAGACAGACAGAGAATTCTGTCACGAAAATAAGAACTGTGCTCTGCAGGAGTTTTGCTGTTCGAGCATATCTACTGTCAGGAGACGTTCTTATTGTGTTCATTTAACAAGGATATACATATGAGAATGTTTGTCTTTACTATCGTCCGCAGCCCCTCTTCGTTCTGCAGTCTCCACACACCCCACCAACACCCAAACCCCCATTCCCCCTTCTTGTTCTTGTTCTGGCGCCAGTTTTGTTGTGATAAAGCGCTTGGGCAATGAGACTGCAAGCACTGTCCAAAGCTGCCCTGGCTCTCTGGCTCTCCAAGCATGGCACTGATGATCATGGTGATACTGGGGTCGCGGGTTTGAAGCTCCGATGAGCTAATTGATACTGGGGAAGGAAATAATTACTATTTTCACAGGACAAAAGGGACAAACAATGACAAGACAAAACACGACGCGTTTCGACCCCTTTGTTCTTTCTTCAGGGAAATTAAACAACATTCAGGACAATGAAAACGAAGAACGAGCCACCACACTTGTCTTCTCCAACTGGGCACATAATGGACAGCTCCAATGAACAGGAGGGGGGGGGGGGGGGGGGGGGGGGGGCTGGAGGAGGGGAGGGAGGGAGGATTTCCTCCGAAGTTAACATTGGTTATGACCCTATTTCCTGACAGCTTCTCCGAATGAGACTATAAACCGATGTCCCGTGTCATCATCATCATCATCATCATCATCATCATCATTCACCAGTTACTTTTCATATAGCGTGAATGCACGAATCGCATTTTGCGCACATGTAAAATCACATCACCCATTTTTGGAAGTGAAGGTCAGTTTGGATAGCACGTATAAACGTAGTATGCGTACTCCGTGAAAAAAAAAATTAATGAAAAAAAAAAAAAGGGCTCTGATAATTGACTGAATGGCACGGGAAACGAATGATTACCGCCAACATAATTGAAAAGTGAGTGATACTATTCGACTGAACGGCACAGGAAACGATTAGCGCCAGCATAATTTTAAAAAAAGTGGATGATAATATTCGACTGAATGGCACGGGAAACGAATGATTAGTGCCAGGTGGCAGCTCTTCAGTCGGTTCTACCCATGTAGACTTCCCGCTGTGTAAACGAGAGCGTAGATTTTAAAATCGTGGAGCGTATATAAGCTTGACCTCTAACCAAGGTTTGATACTAAACGAGTGTTCTCAATTATCATCATCATCGTCGTCATCGTCGTCGTCGTCGTCATTACCATTCTCATCATCATTGTCGTCATCATCATCATCATCATCATCATAGTATCATAATCATCCACCTGTTACTTTACGAAACTCTTGCATCTGTTAAGCGGTTGATAACCTTTCACCCACCTCTACTGCTTCCTTGTTTTTCTGTCAACAATGTTCCACAACGACAAGCAAATTTGATCCTAACCGAACTGGACAGAAAGATGCAAAATGACCCAAGGACAAACCTCCCACAGTTTAGTGCTGTCCAGTGATGCGGATCGGGAACTGGATCCGTCCGACTTCGAAGGGATCTGCGCTGTCTTGGTGCCCTTCTTGTTAATTGCATGTTGTTGTTGTTGTTGTTGTTGTTGTCGTCCTCGTCATCGTCGTCGTCGTCGTCCTCGTTGTCATTTTCGTTGTTGTCGTCGTTCTTGTTGTTGCTGTTGTTTTTGCTGATGTTATAGAAGTTGGTGTTGTTGTTGTTGTTGTTGTTTGTTGTTGTGCTGATGATGATGATGATGATGTTGTGTTGTTGTTGTTGTTGTTGTTCCATGACGGTACTTTTTTGTTCTGATAACAGCCTTCAAAGATCCCTATGAGGTCAGCTAGACAATAATTGAACTGAAAGACAGATTATTCTTGTCTTCAAATTTTGTCAAGACCTTTAGGCTCAACATCCACGACTGAGCCAGGGAATCAAGCGTTGCAGGCAGGATGTTGTGTGCGCCTCAGAGGTTCCGTTCTCAAAGAGTGGGTCGGGACTGCCGCAACGGATGTGGGGCAAGAAATCGATTTGTCTGGCTAACGAAGCCCCCAATGTGCCGTCTTGATGACGTATTGAAGGTCTACCTTTCTGCCGCTACTCCTGGTCATGGGCTGCACTCTGAAGAACTCACACACGCGCGCGCGCACACACACACACACACACACACACACACGCGCATACAAACACGCGCACGCGCACAGGCGTGCACGGCGCGCGCACGCATGCACACACATACACACACACGCACGCACGCACGCACGCACACACGCATGCACGCACGTTGAGGAAGGAAAGGGGGGTGGGGTGGAAAGGTTTGTTTGTTTGCTTGCTCAGGATTTTTTTTTTTTCTTTTTTAAAGAAATTATTTGTAGCTAGTTCAAAATTGCCATGTTTGTGTGTCGTTTGTTGGGCAATTGAAAATAAGTGATAAAGGTAAAAAATCCTTCTGTTCTTAT
>JADBJO010000787.1:477500-480000 GCA_016801955.1 Conus betulinus | reverse complement strand
TTCAAGACAGATTAATATCGCGTAGGTGGCAAGAATGGGACTTCCATGTAAGTAATAGTGACCGGTGTCAAACATATTGAACGTTTTGTACTGTAAATGATGATAGAACCTATTGAGGTTAAAATTAGATAGGCAATTGAAATCTACATTGACAAGATTTAGGCTTGGCGTGTGTGAAAGTGCGTGCCACCCCTATCGTTGTAGATCCCATACAGAAAGAGATTTGATTTGTCTGTTGTGTAGAATTACCAAGGAAGATTTAATTCATTGTATGTTGTGCTGTCCTACATTGAATAATTTACGAAAACATTATATACCTTTAAATTTTGTAAACATCCCAGCCAGTTTCGATTGACTTTACTGTTGGCGTCTAAAAAATGAAAACACTGTCAGAAATGTATCGATATTCTAAAAATCCGATCTGCAGCTGTCTTAATATCCTCACATATGTGTGCATATATGACTCTGTGTGTATAGGTTCTAAGAAAGGTGCAAAATTTGCAAAGTTTATCAACTGAACACGTGTACCCCATCCCATGAGGGGAATGGGCTATGCATTATTAAATTATCTGAATCCGAAGTGTGTGTGTGTGTGTGTGTGTGTGTGTGTGTGTGTGTGTGTGTGTGTGTGTGTGTGCAGATGGATATGAAATACATTTGTTGTACAAATCAGTAATAAGAGAAAAAGAAGTGCTAGATCTGTCTACCTATGTATCTATCTATGTATCTATCTGTTTCTATGTCTTTCTACGTATCTATCTAGCTATCTATCTAGTTATCCGCATATCTTTTTTTTTCAAAATGGAGTGACTGAGGGCGGAAAATGAAGCAAAATTTAGAGGAGGAGGAGGAGGAACTCCATACTTTTCGACCCTGGTATGTAACCTTCTCGTGCAGCCATAGAGCAAGAACGCGCTGGGTTCCCGTACCTTTAGGGAGATGACAGTAGCGCCAGTCACGAGTGAAGAGGGAGGGCAATGGGTGTTAGTCATTGGCCCTGACACAGGACCTGAGTGACCTGCAGAGGACCAGGACTGCTGTCCGAGGGGCGATCAATGGCTGGCCTGAGCTGACCAGCCTGGCCCTGAGGCCACCTGACAAGTCCGATTAGTACTTCTTGACCATCGATCATCCACCGCCCCTCCCACCCACCTCCCAGTCCCCCGATATTCCCCCTCCACTCCATCTTTTCCTGCATCCCCTCCTCTCCTGGCCACACAAATGTGCTGCCAGCTTGCTAGGTTGGTACAGTGGTTAGCACACCGAGTTTGCAGTCAGCCGTTCCGAGTTCGAACCGCATTGCGTTTAACGTGAAGTTTACAACGTTTCGCTGCCAGTCTTAATGTTTTCGTCGGCCTGGTGGGCAATCATTGTGGTGTACGTTTCAGTTTCCGCAAGGAGGTATCACTGCATGCAGACTAGTTCATACATGCTACAGCGCAGCGCATCTGCTACGTTTTTGAGACCATCCTGCGCATGATTTAAAGCTGATGGATAAATGAATCAATGACTAAGATGATAGAATCTAAGAAGAGGGTCTCAGGGCTGCGACTTGGCATTAGCCCAACGTGCTGGTCAGACATTAAATTAAAAAAAAAAAACATGTGCATCAAATGAGAAGGTGGTGTAACTTCACAAAGAGCAGACCTGCTGTGACGTCAACCGATCTGGGCCAGTTTCGCTTTTAAACGTTTTGGGGAAAGTCTTCTTCTCAACCATGGCGATTAGACTGAATAAAATACTGAACAAAAAATGGGTACATTCATGTTTGAGTCCAGAAAGGAGGCGTGTCTGTAGTGTCTATCTGTGTAAAACACGCCACTATGATTTTGGATGCGATCCAAAGAGCTAATGCAGAAAAGGGGGACCTGGCAAATGCTTATGGATCAGCCCCACATAAGATGATTCAACTTGTGCTTGAGACTTATCATGTCCCGAAGTACATCCAGAAAATAATGAATAAATATTTTCATGGCTGCTGAAATCGATTCTCTACAAAGAAATACACAACCGATTTGGATCGATCTGGAAGCTGGTATACCATAGGGTGCAAGTACATTTCTCCGTTTGTGCTGGCAGTTGAGGTCATCATGAAGGTAACTATGAGTAGTGAAAGTCCTGCAAATCTCGGATTTGGACATCAAACGCCATGTCTTAAAGCCTCCATGGACGACACAAGAGTCTTTTCAACTAAGGAAGACAATACGCTCAAAGACCTAAAACAGTTCGGCGACTTACTCATTTCATGCAGGATGACTTTCTAACCAAACAAATCACAGAATCTCTCTCAACATGAAATGAAAAAGAAGCTGAAACAGTAACGTCCCCTCCCTATAGCCTTCCAACAGTGATAGTAGAACCCTGCTCAAGTGCTTTGATATATCGTATGATGATTCTTTGGAAAGTACAAAAACATGAAACAAAACAGAGCGTAAGGCAGGAAAGGCTGCAGGTACGAAGGTGATAAACCAATGAGCCCCTCATCCCCTTACCCACCTCA
>JADBJO010000787.1:470000-472500 GCA_016801955.1 Conus betulinus | reverse complement strand
CAGCCAGAGACAATGCCAGAGACAATGCCAGAGTGCACTGCCAGCGTGCAATTCCAGAAAAGGTAATGGTACTGGCAAAGTCATTGTGCTGGAGAAAGCGTAACTGTTAGTGCCAGTAGCAGCAGCGGTCAGGCAGAGTGCTAAAGAACAGCAAACAGACAAGGCTAGGTGCCAAAAAAGAACTAAAGTAATAGGACTAGGTGCCAAAGAAGAACTAAAGTAACAGGTCTAGGTGCAAAGAGGAGCTAAAAGAACAGGACTGGGTGTCAAAGAAGAGCTAAACTAACAAGACTACATGCCAAAGAAGAGCTAAACTAACAAGACTAGATGCCAAAGAAGAGCTAAACCAACAAGACTACATGCCAAAGAAGAGCTAAACTAACAAGACTAGATGCCAAAGAAGAGCTAAACTAACAAGACCGGGTGCCAAAGAAGAGCTAAACTAACATGACTAGATACTAAAGAAGAGCTAAACCTACAAGACTAGATGCAAATAAGAGCTAAAACTAACAAGACTAGGTGCCAAAGAAGAGCTAAAATAGCAAGACTAGATGCCAAAGAAGAGCTAAAATAACATGACTAGATATCAAAGAAGAGCTAAACTAACAAGACTAAATGCCAACGAAGAGCTAAACTAACAAGACCGGGTGCCAAAGAAGAGCTAAAGTAACATAAGTAGGTGCCAAAGAAGACCTATGCTAACAAGACTAGATACCCAAGAAGAGCTAAGCTAACATGATTAGATTCCAAAGAAGAGCTTAAACTAACAAGACTAGGTGCCAAAGAAGAGCTAAATTAACAGACCAGATACCAAAGAAGAGCTAGACCAACAAGACTAGATGCCAAAGAAGAGCTAAAGTAACAACATCAGAACGCCGAATCAGGCCTAATCTGACCTTGCCAGAGCGCTAAAGAAGAGCTAAACTGACGTTGCTATGGTGCTAAAGGACAGCTAAACTGACGTAACTAGAGCGTTAAAGAAGAGCTAAACTGACGTTGCTATGGCGTTAAAGGAGAGCTAAACTGACGTTTCTATGGCGCTAAAGGAGAGCTAAACTGACGTTGCTAGAGCGTTAAAGAAGAGCTAAAACTGACGTTGCTAGAGCTAAACGTTAAAGAAAGAGCTAAACTGACGTTGCTAGAGCGTTAAAGAAAAGCTAAACTGACGTTGCTAGAGCGTAAAAGAAGAGCTAAACTGACGCTGCTGAAGCGTTAAAAAAGAGCTAAACTGACAGGATTTGACGCCAAGGAAGAGGGAAGCTGACAAGATCAGAACGCTGAAGCAGAGCTAATCTGACAAGAGCTATACTGACAAGCCCAGTGTGCTAAAGAAAACCTAATCAGACAAGGCTAGAGCGCTAACGTAAAGCGGAACTGACAAGGCTAGAGCACTAAAGAAAACCTAATCAGACAAGGCTAGAGCGCTAACGTAAAGCTAAACTGACAAGGCTAGAGCACTAAAGAAAAGCTAAACTGACAAGGCTAGAGCACTAAAGAAAAGCTAAACTGACAAGGCTAGAGCACTAAAAAGAAAAGCTAAACTGACAAGGCTAGAGCACTAAAGAAAAGTTAGATTGACAAAGCTAGAACAATAAAGAAAAGCTAAACCGACAAGGTCAGAGCGCTAAAGAAAAGCTAAACTGACAAGGTCAGAGCGCTAAAGAAAAGCTAATCAGACAAGGCTAGAGCACTAAAGAAAACCTAAACTGACAAGGCTAGAGCACTAAAGAAAAGCTAAACCGACAAGGCTAGAGCACTAAAGAAAAGCTAAACTGACAAGGCTAGAGCAGAGCACTAAAGAAAAGCTAAACTGACAAGGCCATAACACTAAAGAAAAGCTAAACTGACAAGGCTAGAGCACTAAAGAAAAGCTAAACCGACAAGGCTAGAGCGCTAAAGAAAAGCTAAACTGACAAGGCCATAACACTCATGAAAAGCTAAAACTGACAAGGTCAGAGCACTAAAGAAAAGCTAAACTGACAAGGCTAGAGCGCTAAAGAAAAGCTAAACTGACAAGGTCAGAGCGCTAAAGAAAAGCTAAACTGACAAGGTCAGAGCGCTAAAGAAAAAGCTAAACTGACAAGGCTAGAGCACTAAAGAAAAGTTAGATTGACAAAGCTAGAACAATAAAGAAAAGCTAAACGACAAGGTCAGAGCGCTAAAGCGCTAAAGAAAAGCTAAACCGACAAGGTCAGAGCGCTAAAGAAAAGCTAATCAGACAAGGCTAGAGCACTAAAGAAAAGTTAGATTGACAAAGCTAGAACAATAAAGAAAAGCTAAACTGACAAGGCTAGAGCGCTAAAGAAAAGCTAAACCGACAAGGTCAGAGCGCTAAAGAAAAGCTAAACTGACAAGGTCAAGAGCGCTAAAGAAAGCTAATCAGACAAGGCTAGAGCACTAAAGAAAGCTAACTGACTGACAAGGCTAGAGCACTAAAGAAAAGCTAAAACTGACAAGGCTAGAGCACTAAAGAAAAGCTAAACTGACAAGGCCATAACAC
>JADBJO010000787.1:457500-460000 GCA_016801955.1 Conus betulinus | reverse complement strand
TGTGCAGGCGCGCGTGCGCCACCGTCCATGTGTGTGTGTGTGTGTGTGTGTGTGTGTGTGTGTGTGTGTGCGTGCGTGCGTGCGTGTGTGTGTTGTTGTTTTGTTGTTTTTTACTGCACATATACACTGTAAAGAATACGGAGGCCGTCGTCTTTTCAAGAATCATATACCTATGAACGATAAATGATTGTGCATCGTGATGTAATAGGCCTGCCTGTCGGTTCCCGACCCAGTGTATCTATGTGTCTGTGTCTGTGTCTGTCTATCTGTCTGACTGTTTATCTATCTGTCTGCATGTCTATCCGCGCGCGCGCGCGCGCGCGCGCGCGTGTGTGTGTGTGTGTGTGTGTGTGTGTGTGTTTCATTTCCTGTCTCAGTGTCCCTTTCATATCTTACTGACTATGAAACTCCCGTTACTTTTTTTCCTTGCACGGGTGACACATGTACCCAGATTGCTGTTCAGTCTATTTGGACCAGTGTTTATCTCTGCCGTACAATGTCACATAGAACATGTTATAGGGTAAACTATTTCACGTCATGTTCTAATGTAATATGATGAATGTGTAAGTTATCTCGTGGATTATAATTTCGATCGATCGATCAGTCTAGCTAGCTAACTAGCTAGCTAGCTAGCTAGATTGATTGGTTGGTTGGTTGATTAATTGACTGATTCATTGATTGATTGACTGATTAACTGAGTGAGTGAATGAGCTAGTGAGTGAGTGAGTGAGTGATAAATAGCTGTATACATTTATACATTCGTACTTGTGTATCTAAATGCTCATGAAAGTTAGATGTATGTATGTATGTATGTATGTTTGTCTTATACACAAATATGTATGTATGTATGTATGTATATGTATTATGTCCAGTTCATGTTGGTTATAGCCCAGCCGACCGAGAGGGGCCATATCAAAGCTGATGTATGAATGTATTCCTCTGCAACGTGTGCCTGGACCATCTTGAAGTGTCCTATATGTTGATGTCTTTTAATACAGACCTACCTCCTACTAAACAAACAAAGATTTTTGTTGTTGTTGCAGTTTATTTCAAAACCAGAAAAACGTTTTGGCACACGCACTGGCAGAAACTGGGATGGACAAGAAATGAAGAAGAAAACTTTGTACACTCAGAAGAGATTTCGCAAATCAAAAGATTTCATAATTGAGAAGAATTTCATGATCAATGATTTTCTACATTCACGAGAGGGGAGAAAAGAGCTGAAAAGTAATACTGTATGTTTCAAATATGGTTTACCGGTTGTTTATGATAAAAAAAAAAGATTATAGTAGTTCCATTCAATATCAAAGACGCACACTCCGCCGTTTATCTTTGTAATTCATTGTTCTTAGTCGAAACGCATTTTCATCTGTGTTTTAAAGAAATATATTATAGAAAAACTGTGTTTTCCCCCAGTAGTTTAGTTGTAAACATATAAAATTCTGAACAGAAGCAGGAATAGAAAGTGAGGACGATAACGCAAACAGCACAAATAGCAGAATAGAAACACCAACAGACGAGAAGAAAAACCTTGGGGAAGAGAGAGAGAGAGAGAGAGAGAGAGAGAGAGAGAGAGAGAGAGAGAGAGAGAGAGAGAGAGAGAGAGAGAGAGAGAGAGATTATATTTGTAAGAGTCAAAGGGGAAAAAGAAATAATGGCAGATTGAACAACATTATTTATTTCCGATTTTTTTCCCAGACATCTTTAATGATTTATTTACACGCGCTCGAAAGCAAAAAAATAAGAACCAGACAATGACATTTAGGATAAGTTGTTATTATTCTCAGTTGTGTGGGTTAGTGTCGTTGTCTAACCTTTTTGGTTTCTTTTTTTTTTTTTTTTCTTCTTCTTTTGTTTAGTTGTTTGTTTCTGTACTATTTTCTGTCTTTATTCCTATTCTTTTTTATTTTTGTTCTCTCTCTTTTTTTGTTCTGTTCATTTTGTTATTGTTGTTATTGTGGTGGTGGTGTGTGGTGGTGGTGGTGGTGGTTTTTTTATTTTTTTTTTGCTTTTTTTTTTTTGTCGTACTGCTGTTTTTCTGTTCTGTTCTTCTGTTTCTTATTTTTGTGAGTCTATTTGTTTTTTTTTTTTTTGTTTTTTTTTTTTTTTTTCTTAAAACCTTTTTTTGTTCTGTGCTCTCTCTCTCTCTCTCTCTCTCTCTCTCTCTCTCTCTCTCTCTCTCTCTCTCTCTCTCTCTCTCTCTCTCTCTTCTCTTTTCAAGTTTTTTTTTCTTTTTTTTCTGGTCCTTTTTTCTTTTCATTCTTTTCTTCCGTGTCTCTTTTTCTTTTCGTTCTTTTCTTTGTTTTTTCCTTTCTTCATTCATTCCTTTTCTTCTTAGCCTTACCCTTTGCTGTCCTTTTAGCTCTGCAGAATTACCAAAATTTGACAGACATACTGAAAAAAGATGAACCAGTATACCTACCATGGCTTTCGTGATCCTGTCCATTCTGTTACACTACAGCTGATTCAGTTTGACATTTGGCTGGACCGGGAATCTGGC
>JADBJO010000787.1:450000-455000 GCA_016801955.1 Conus betulinus | reverse complement strand
CTCTCTCTAGTTTTCTTCTCTTTTCGTTTTCTTCTGTTTCTTTGCTTAATCTTAACTTTGTGTATCTAGTTTGATTTTATCCATTTTTTTTTTCTCCCTCTCATTCTTTCTGTCCTTCCTTGATTCGGTGTTCATTTTTTTTTTTTAATTCATTCAGTTGTCTTTTTCCATGTCTGTCTCTTTTTTTCTATATGACTCTCTTTCTTGATCTCTTTCTTTCCCTTCTTGGTATCGCAGTTCTTTCTTCTCTTTTCTTTCTGTGTGTCCTCTTTTCTTTACTTCCATCTGTCTTTCCTCCTCTGTTTCGTTCTTTCTCCCTTTCACATTATGTACCCTGGTTCAGTCAGTCCAATCTGTAAATAACTTTTTACAAAAATTTCTCTCCATTGATCCCTGAGTTTTTTTTCCCGTCATTATCTTTGTACGCTCATAGTTGTACCCCCAGGTTCCACTCCGTTAGTACTTAATTCTCTCCATTACTGGTACTGATACGATTATTAATGCTTCGATGATTGCAGTATCCGTTTGCATTCCAGTTAGCGTGCGTGCGTGCGTGCGTGCGTGCGTGCGTGCGTGTGTGTGTGTGTGTGTGTGTGTGTGTGTGTGTGTACATGTATGGGTGCGCGCGCATGTTTTTGTTTTTGTTTGCTTGTGTGTGTGTGTGTGTGTGTGTGTGTGTGTGTGTGCGTGTGCGTGCGTGCGTGCGTGCGTGTGTGCGTGCGTGCGTGCGTGCGTGCGTGTGTGTGTGTGTGTGTGTGTGTGTGTGTGTGTGTGTGTGTGTTTTGGTATAATTTAGGTATGTATGTCATTGAGTGTGTGTGATGATGAAATATAAACGTTATACTAGCAATAAATTAAGTCCACCCCTACCCCATCCCCTTCTAGTCATTCCAGTTAGAAAACTTATCTATAAGAATATAACTGAGGAAAAAAAAAATTAAAGATAAACACCAATTGAACTACTCAATAAACATTTACATACAGAATCTAGTGCAAATAATCATTTAGTAAGCATGGTAAGAGTAATGGTGTCGATCCATCATTATAACAAGCAATGCCTGAACTTTTAAAAAGTTCTCTTGCTTTTTGAACAGTGAATCAGTAAGTGATTGACACTAATAGGTTCACCACATACACATTTAATATTAGTACAATACTTTGTTTTTAAATGAATTTAAACGTATCCTATGGATTAGACTTTCGACCTCCCTGGACGAGAATATGACATGCTTGTATGACTTTTTCCCATTGCCTTTATCATTTTGTTTAATACAGTTATGATAATACTGATTGTCTGAGTTCTTCAATAACTGTTTAACATTATCATGAGATTTTTTTTTTTGTTTATAATTGAGAAACATTCTGACAGATCTAAAGGAATATTTATAGATTGTGCATCGTTTAGATTCTGAGCTGCCTTTTTTGCAGCTTGGTCTACCTGTTCATTTGCTGATATTCCACAATGTGAAGGCACCCAACAAAAAGTGACAGTGATGCCTTTCATAGAAAGTAGGTGTATTACATGATTTATTTCCATTATCATATCAAGTCGTATGCAAGAGTTGGGTGATTTGATAGCATTTATTGCTGCTTTAGAGTCAGCACATACTAGGACTTGACTGTTATTTATAGGAAAATTTAAAATGAAATCCAATGATTTAAGTATAGCAAGTACTTCAGCGCTGAATATCGACAACTTTTACCAAGAAAAAAAAAATAACTTTTTTACTTTTAAAGCACGGAATTATGAATGCTGCTCCTGTGCTTTCGTTTTCTAATACGGAGCCATCTGTGAATATCTTTAAATGAGTACTGTATTCATTTTCTAAATGAGTGCATACAGACGCTCTCAGAATATTCAGAGAATCTTTTTTTGTTAAATGTATATAATCTATGTCAAGATAGCTTTTGACTGTTCCCATTTTGGAATGGGCGAAAACGTTGGTTTTTTGACAATGTTACCTTCATCTATTTTCGCATCCCTTAGAAGATCAGAAGAAAAGGAATAAATAGATTTTGTGGATTGAATATGTTGTGCACGTTTTCCAAAGTCCCCTCTCCGATTGTAGACATACTTCTTTGGAGCAGGCATTTTTTTTTGAACAACTTTTCAGTATAAATTTTGAGGTAGAAGCTTTACGAAATTCTGAGAGAGGTAAAATTCCTGCTTCGCTATATGTTCCTAAGTTAGATGTATGTGTGGGACTCCTAAAGCAATTTTGTAAGCTTTACTATCAATACTTTGAAGTTTATGTAAAAGGTGTTTGGGTGCGTTAAAAAATACCTCTTGAGCGTATGATAATCTTGAACGTACAAGGGCAGTTGCTAATATAGTTAAAGTTTTGGTATCTTGCCCCCAAGATTGTTTACTAACTACCTTAAGAAAATTTAAACTTTTTTTCTTGCTTTGTTTAAAATGTGGTCAATATGAATATTCCATGTTAACTTATTACTTAAGATAACACCAAAGAATTTAACACTTTTAGCATAGTTTAAGGCAATGCCGTCCAAGGTGAAGTTTGGAAGTTTGTCTGGATCATAACCAGAATTAAAAAGCATCATATTTGTTTTTTTTTTTGAAAGGGAAAGCCCGTTTTATATTTTATTTGGTATGTTGGTATTTTATTAATATAATTTATTGACCTCAGTGGAGTATTTCTTTTCATTGTCACTTTCATCCACAAGCATATATCGTTGCCTGTGTGTGTGTGTGTGTGTGTGTGTGTGTGTGTGTGTGTGTGTGTGTGTGTGTGTGTGTGACCTTTTCTTCTTTTGTCGCAAACGAACAGTGTAATATGCTGTGTGTGCATTTGTGATCAGCGTTTGTGATTAGCATGTACCACGGAAGGTTTGTCAGCTGTTACATTGATAACCCTTTATGAATGCTAATCAAAGGCTAAAGCAAATTATTGCTAGCTAAATATCAGTGTGTGTGGGCATAATCAATATTTGTTGGATAGAATAGTGAAAAGGTTTCTGGGCGTGATAATTCTTTTTTTTTTTCCTGAGCTGACGCCTTGTGGCAAGATATTTTGGACAGAATTTCGAAATGTTCAGAGCAAGATAGATTACAGTTGATTGTCGGCAAATCTTGGGTAAAGTTGTGACGCTTCCGCTTAGTAATCAACACAAATTTAGTTCCTGTGAGATTGAAAATCCACGTGATTAGGCTGTGAATCTTTGACAAAAAGCTTGACACGTTTTTGGCACGGTAAAATGAATCTGCTGAGCATCAGAATGATATGAGCTAATAGTTGAATCTCGACTAAAACTTTTTACAGTTAAAGGCTGAAGGTAGATTATTTTATGTAAAATAAGAACAACAGGAGACCTAGTCTCGAGTCTACTGGTACACCAAGTCAGTGGTGAACAAAATTAGACAGGCATGAATTTTAGGATGCTGGATGTTGCTTCTTTGATTGAATTGATAAAACAGTTTTTTAAGGTATTGAAAGTCAATCAGAATGTTGCTATTTTCTTAGCAGAAATCCATATGAATGACATCGAAAATCATGGGCAAAATCTAGACACAAGAAAAACCTTGCAGAAAAAGTGCTTGTCTTTGTTTGAACACAGTCTATCAACAACGTGGTAAAAGCTATTTGGCAAGAATAATACTGTTTAACTCCGCAGTGACTGGGGTGTCTTAAATCGCATGTGTTAGTGTGAGAAAAAGAAGACAGTTTTTGATGTGTTTTCTAACAGCTTTCAAACACAGATAAAATCACAACAGGCCCATGTATGGACGGTTCACTTCAGCTTCCTGACGGTATAATTTTTACTTTTTCTTAAGCATAGAGCAATCAGCATTTATTTATTGAAACTGTAAATGTAAGTAAAAGTTTCAACTATAAGATAGCGCAGCTATCGAAGAATTTCTCCATCTACTTCCGTCCGTTCCACGAGTTGCCGTCTGTGTTTAATTAATTGTCTGAGAAGTAAGCACTTCGTTTACAAACATTTATGATGTAAACATCTTAACTTAATTGATATTCTTTTCTTAGCCTTATATCTGTAGTTGTTACCGATCGTTATCGTTTGATACATCATATTTTTTTCCATTACTTAACGTGCAGCAGTGGCAAAATGGTAGTTCAGTACTTTAGCAGATGTGTCTTTTTGTTAGGTTTGATATAGGCTAGGTGATTCGTCAGCCCATGTTTGGCGTTCTGTACATATTTGCAGTCTTTATTATTATCGTTATTATTACCATTTTCATTATTATTATTACTATTATTATTATGATCATTATTATTATTACTATTACCATAATCATCATCGTCGTCATCGTCATCATCGCCATCATTACTATGATCATCATTTTTATTGTAATCGTTATTTTTGTTATTGTTATTGTTGTTGTTACCATTATCATTGTTAGTATTAGTATTAGTATTACTGCCACGACAATTACTATTACTATAATTACTGTTGTTGTTGTCATTATTATTATATTACTATCATTATTATTGTTGTTGTTATCATTGTCATCATCATTATCACCAATATCATTATCATTAGTGTTACTATTATTATCAATATTATCATCATCATCATCATCATCATCATTATTTATGTTACTATTATATTGTTATCATTATTATATTATTGTCGTGTTGTTGTTGTTATATTATTATTATTCCTTCTGATGTAGTCGCTATCCTCGATTAGAAAGCAAGCTCTAAGCGTTTGACAACCAATGCTATTCTTTACACAGCAGGCTGCCTACCGGAGAAGAGCCAAATGAGGAACTGCCTGCTGGCGCTACGTTCAGTTGTTTCCCTTGTCATTCAGTCGACATGACAATCAATTATTGTCGTTGTTTGTTATTTGCTGCTGCTGCTGCTGCTGCTGCTGCTGCTGTCGTTGTTGTTTATTCAGTAGATCTCGAAAATATTTCTCCGTTTTCGCTCCTTAACAGAGGACACACTATTTCTGTGTTGCTTCTAATTCTTCCCAAAAGCCATTTTAATAGATACTTTTTCATGTTGAGCTTTTTG
>JADBJO010000787.1:432500-435000 GCA_016801955.1 Conus betulinus | reverse complement strand
TATTATGAGCTAAAAGCATGCGTATCGCTCATAAGAGATCTTCTCTCTCTCTCTCTCTCTCTCTCTCTCTCTCTCTCTCTCTCTCTCTCTCTCTCTCTCTCTCTCTCTGTCTGTGTGTGTGTGTGTGTGTGTGTGTGTGTGTGTGTGTGTGTGTGTGTGTGTGTGTGTGTGTGTGTGTGTGTGTGTGTGTGTGTGTGTGTGTGTGTGTGTGTGACTGACTGACTGAAACCAATTTATTGTCAGATTAACCTATAGTTGTTGTACTCTCTCTCTCTCTCTCTCTCTCTCTCTCTCTCTCTCTCTCTCTCTCTCTCTCTCTCACACACACACACACACACACACACACACACACACACACACACACACACACACACACACACACACACACACACATGTACACACACGCGCGCACGCACACACATTCTCTCTCTCTCTCTCTCTCTCTCTCTCTCTCTCTCTCTCTCTCTCTCTCTCTCTCTCTCTCCATTTACTGCCACTTTTTTGTGTTTGCGTAGCCTCTTGTTTAGATAATTTAACCGTGCAGTTTGCACTTAAAGTGGGTATATTTCTTCATTTTGTATTCGTTACTATAGATACAATTGGCAGCCGACACTGCTCCCATATTTATTGTGGCTCAAATGCCTAATACCCTTAGGACTTGGCCATCTAAGGATGGGCTTAGAGTTGGTTTTCTGAACAGAAATAGTAATCATATCACAAATAAATTGACTGATGTATCCCATATTTTACCTAACTCTGGCAAACATTTCCATGTGATTGGTTTTGCAGAGTCAAGATTGTCAAAACATATAAGCGACTCTGAACTATATGTACCAGGATACAATATCATACGTAAAGATCCTGCACGTACTATGGATACAGGTTTATTTGTCTACAGCCATCAAAGTATTCACTTTAAAAGGATTAATCCTACAAACTATTTAACATAGAATCATTATGGATACGAACTAAATTCAAACGCTCAAAACCTCTTTCCGTTGGATTTGTGTATAGAAATCCTGCAGAGAGTGCAGTTTGGCGTGATGACTTTACTCTTCTGCTAGAGGATTTATGTTCCACTACTCATGGATTAACATCATTGGGAGATCTTTTTGAAGCCAAACAGGTCCTGGATACAAATGGCGGAAACTTTTCACCTTTCACAATTAATCGACAAAGCTACAAGAATAACTGCCTCTTCAAAAACACTTATCGACCACATATATGCATCTGAAGCATGCAATATAGCGGAAATTTGTTCACCGACTTATGCTTATAGTGACCATTTTCCGATATGCATAACATGGATGAAAAAAAAGGTGTTAAATTGTTTTTTTAATTGTCACATTTTAATTCAATACAGAAGTTTTTCCTGTGTTGATTCCAACAAATTTTATTTGATTTAAAGAATTCCCACATACACGATGTCTATCAGTTTATTGATCCGGATGAAGCATTCGAAGTTTGGTATCACAATTTTGTTTAATGTTTACGACAAACATGCTTTTAAAAACAAGACGTGTTAGAAGTAACCCTAAAGTGCCCTGGCTCACAGATAGTGTGAAACACGCCATGGACTTCCGAGATTTGCTATTTCAAACGGGACCGAAAGAAGAGTTTAATAAGCAAAGAAATCTTGTTACATATTTAAAACGTGCGACTAAAATGAACTACTTTCAAAATCTAGTGTCGTCAAAAACTGACAGTAAGTCGATTTGGAAAGCCATAAATCAATTTACCAAATAATAAAGTCGCTACTTCTAAAACTATATCAGTCAGCAATATGTCGCCTGACAGTCAACAATTATTTCTCTGGAATATGTAGTGCAACTGTAAAGAAAGATCAATCTGCCTATAACGACTTAGAGACTGTCCGTGAATTCTGTAAATTCAAAAAACATTTCCTCTGATTTAAACGTACCATTAATGGCAGTGCATGAAGTATACAATGCACTCACTCATTTAAAGCAAACATGTTCAAGAGGACTGGATGGGATTGACAGCAAAATTCTGAAAATCTCAGCACCAGTTACTTCTGAAACCTTTACTTACATCTACAGCTTGTGCATCTAAAAACACACACACACACACACACACACACACACACACACACACACACACACACACACACACACACACACACACATTCCAAAGGCATTTGAATTTACAAAAATTATTCCCTTATTTAGATCAGGAGACCATTCACAGCCTTCTAATTACAGGCCTATTTCTCTATTACCTGTCTTGTCTAGACCCTTAGAAAATCACATTAAAAAGTCTATTCTTCATCATTTCAATGTTTACAATCTTTTTTCATCCGAACCAATCAGGTTTCAGAGCAAACTTCTCATGCCATACTGCACTGACATCCTTAGTAGACGAACGGCTGACTAACATCCACAACGACAAAATCACTGGTGCTCTCTTTGTTGATTTCAGTAAAGCCTTTGATGTACTTGACCATGCACTCCTTCTTTAAAAAAGCTTAAGATCTGTCGTT
>JADBJO010000787.1:420000-425000 GCA_016801955.1 Conus betulinus | reverse complement strand
AGAAGCTGAGGGCCGGGCTAGACAGACGGAGCTTGTCAAAATGTTATTAATGGTTTTCATACAGCCAACTGCTGACTATGGGCCTCAGTTTGTAAATAAGTTATTTCTTCTTCTTTCTTTCTTCTTTCTTTGAGTGTCCACCTTCATCGAGTTGAAGATTCTGACACTTTTGTGTGTATGACCTTTTTTTTTTTAATCCCACCATTAAGGCAGCCATACTCCAACTTTCGGGGAAGATGCATGCTATGTGTAACGTGTCATCCATACCAACAGCCAAACTGGCCTTCTCTTCCGAAAGTTGGTGATGGAATTTTACGTGCGTGCAAGATGTGCGTGCGTTCACACACGGAACCTCGGTTTATCGTCTCATTCGAAGGACTGTATGGGGAAATGGAGTCAGAACCAATGTTGACTCCGAGGGAAAAATCCCCCCTGTACCGAAATTCGAACCCGTAACCTCAGGATCGCGATTTCGGCGCTCTACCAACTGAGCTATTCCGCCCCCCCCCCCCCCCCCCCCCCCCCCGAGTTAAGTCGTTATTGGAAGGAAAATATTGTTTTTTGTTTTTTTGTTTTTGTTTTCTTTTTGACCCCCTTTTGTTTCGGTCTTTATCACCAATCGTCAAATTATATAGTTGTTCTGAAAAAGACCCAGTCAAGTGTTATCAATTTTTGAAAATACTGTGTGTTGGCGAAAGAGCCTTCAGTTTTAGAGCACCTTCTATTTGGAACTCCCTCCCTGAAGACCGTAATCAGCCTACTCTTTCTTCTTTTAAATCTCAGCTCAAAACTTACCAAAAAAGCCTATTCTCTTCTGTAGATGACTAGGTCTCTCCTAAATTCATCCACTAGTCCGGTGAGGCAGTTTATGCATGTAGGTGCGTTTGCCATTGTGTATTTTCTTTTTGCTGTGTGCATGAATATTGTATGAATAAGTGCAAATGGTGGATGTAAGCGCATTGAGCTGTGTAACAAGAAATGCGCTATATAAGTATATACATTATTATTATTATTATTATTATATAAGAAAAAAAATGTTTCATAAAAACGAATGTCTTTGAAGACAGCTAGCCTCTCGTTGGAGCTAAATATAGTTGTGTATAGACAGTACCAAAGACGCACAGTACACAAAAAATCCTGAAAAGGGAATGACATGCAGTTTATTGGTGAGAAAAGTTAGTACACACAAAGACAAAAACTTCCAGCAAATCTTTACAGATGGAATTCTGTGTCAGGAGGACAATTTAGAATAAGAAAAAAAAAAATCACTGAGAGTACTTACATACCGTTATTCCTCGGTCTGAGACCGAACTCTAAAGCACTTTGCATTCTAGGCTCTCGTTTTCACAACGAGCTGCCTACCTGGGCGGAGCTGACAGAGAAGCTGCCTGCTGGTGCTACGTCCAGTCGTTTCTCGTGTCATTCAGTGGAATATCACACACACTCAGTTTTTCACTCATTGTCATTTTTTCACGGATGAGGTACATTTGGTGTATACTCGTCATCCATCAGTCAGTCAGTCATTCCCCTGACCGCTGGGGTCGTTGGGGGGACGTGATGAGGCAGCCGCCATTTCTCTCCAGGCTCTTTTGTTGGTAGCTGTCGTGAGGAGATCTGGCATGGTCATTTTGGTCCAGTCCTTTATATTGTCGGACCAGCTCTTTCTCTGCCGTTCTCGTCTTCAACGGTACCTTGAAGGATGGTTTTTGGAGAGGGTGTTGTGACGAATGACGTGGCCAAACTATGCCATCTTCCGTCGTTTGACCGTTGCCAGAAGTGGTTCGTGGGGCCCAACTAGGTTAGTGACCAGGTTCTGCACCTTCCGTCATCTATACCAACTGGGCTCCCCGGTCAAAAGCTGGTGATGGAAATTTACACATATGCGCGAAAATGTTATGCGAGCGTTCACACACACGGATCATCGTTTTTAAAGTCCTAAGACTCCACGGGGAAATGGAGTCAGAACCAACGGTAGCTCGCTCAGAAAAATCCCACTGTGCCAAACGGTCCGACGAGCATTCGAACCGAAGACTCCTGATTCATGTTTCCGACGTCTAACAACTAAGCCATTTCTCGTAGGTCGACAATCTTTGGAAGTAAACGGTAACCTGTCCTCTTTCTTGCTGTTGAATCTGACAGTGGTTCTTTGAGTCCTAACTCCAGTTTAAAACCCTGTGTCCATTTTTTTCTAAGGCACAGAGAGGGAGAGAGAATGGGGGGGGGGGGGGGGGGGCAGAAAGAGAGGGGAGGGGAGAGACCTATCCAGCACCACGCTGGCACCATCAGAAAGGGACTGCCAGTTTGATCATGGATACATTTGGACTGCAGTTATGAGTTCGTGAAACTTCGGTGCCTTGCAAGTAAACCGTGTGTGTGTGTGTGTGTGTGTGTGTGTGTGTGTGTGTGTGTGTGTGTGTGTGTGTGTGTGTGTGTGTGTGTGCGTGTGCGTGTGTGTGTGTGTGTGTGTGTGTGTGTGTGTGGTGTGTGTGTGTGTGTGTGTGTGTGTGTGTGTGTGTGTGTGTGTGTGTGTGTGTGTGTGTGTGTGTGTGTGTGTGTGTGTGTGTGTGTGTGTGCATATGTGTGTGTGTGTGCGTGAGTGCTCTCGTGTTTGTGTGCATCATCAGTACAACCTTAGGTTAATCTGAAAATGAGGTGAGTGGATTTCAATCAGTCAGTCAATGTGTCTGTATGCACGTGAGTGAGTGTGTGTGTGTGTGTGTGTGTGTGTGTGTGTGTGTGTGTGTGTGTGTGTGTGTCTGTCTGTCTGTCTGTCTGTGTCTGTGTGTTTGCGCGCGCGCGCGCGCGTGTGTGTGTGTGTGTGTGTGTGTGTGTGTGTGTGTGTGCGTGCGTGCACACATGCACACATGTGCGCGCGCGAGCGATCACACGTGTATAATTATGTGCTTGCTTACACGTTCGCACGTTTGTGTGTGTGTGATGATTTACGTGAGTGTTTCAATCTGAGGGAAAACCCCACTACTCATGACACAACAGGACCATGCATATAAGCTCCCATCACAAGTTTTAGGCTTTTTACCACTCAAAGGAGACATGTAAGGGGAAAAGGTGAGAGGCGTAGAAGAGAAAGAATGTGCGTACGTAAACCATCACTGAATGAATCTACCACCAGCCATTCCTGCTGAGTTCGGTCATGAACTGCTGGCTAATGTTTTCACCGAGACAATCCGCGTTATCCAACACAAACACGTTGTTCAAAGTCAGTACACATGAACCGTTGTCGCCGAACAAATGACGATGCCCACTGATGACTATCAAGAGGATTTCACTGTCTCTGTCCAAGGAAAGTATTGGCGAGAACAGTGGGGAAAACCCACCCATTATCTCTGTTTATACTTACTGCACTAGCTCCTGCGCGTTATCTCTGTGTAGGGGGCCGTTTTCTTCACGTTTGAGCGTGTCCCTAAATGACATTCTTGTCCTGAAAAGGTCGATGGCTTGTTTCGGTTGAAACGAAGGAGATACGTTCGGATTGAAATGCTACGTAAGTCTCTTGTAATACGGCAGATAGGGATAACTATCCACAAAGATAGGGATAACTATCCAGAAGATAGCGATAACTATCCACAAAGATAGGGATAACTATCCAAAAGATAGGGATAACTATCCAAAAGATAGGGATAACTATCCAAAAAGATGGTGGAGTATGGGACCTGGACTCAACACTATACTAACACTTCGAGAAGGACAACATAACAACGCATCCTCTCAAAGGTGCCGAGGTGAGGTGCAAGGTGTGGGTGGGTGTGGGGGGGGAAGTGGAGAGGGCGGGAGAGAGGGGGTACCCTTTTAGTATGGTGGTGGTATCCAGGCATTCCAGGGCAGGATTCAGTCTTTTTCTGTCTTTCACTATTTTTTCCCCAACCTACTTGTTGCCCATTCTGTTGTCTTTGTTCCAGAAAGTCTTCTGCTTTCTTTGGTCTCGTCACACACCATTCCTTAACATGCCAGCTTTTGTGTTGTAAACCGGGCAACTAGGTAGCGATGCTTCACTCGCAGTCCAGCGGGAAGACTAGCTGTGCATTTTGCGGTGTCTGCCAGCGTGTTTTTGTTTTTGCTGTATTTTGGGTTTTTCTTCATGTATTGTTCGCTGGGTTTACCTGCCTTTTCGTTGACTTCTTTCACTGCGTGTCTTGAACTAGGGGTAGACAAATGGAGGGAAATGCTCGGGCCCCCTTCACTACAGTTTAGTTGTACTGTTTCAGTAAAGTAGATATCAAGTAAAGTTCATGGTACAAATTGAAAGAGTTCTGTCGGTGCGTTTTGCGGGACAGTACCTTTTGCCCTATGATGACAACCAGGAACACAAGCCATGCAATGACAAGTTATCTGAACTAGAGACAGAATGACGACAAAGATGCGACAGTTTTGTGTTCAACGGATTCGAAAACCTGGCTTTCTGAAATCTACTACACTGGATCCAACTGACCCATTCAGATTCTCGGATGTAGCGGAAGCGTCCACGTCCCAGACCAGCGCCCAGTTTGGCAATTAGACAGTGCGATTTCCAATCGCTTTGGAGCCCAAGGGAAATTGATCTTCTTCGCCATTTATATGCACGTGCTGTCATTCTGGTGGTATCGGTGTAGTGCTGGGAGTAGGTCCCCTCTCCAAACTGTCCTAGGGTGGTGATCCCCTATCTGTTGCTTCATCTCTTTGACAGGACGTGGGTGTTAAACGTGAAAGGGACAAACTTAGGAACATTTGCTAACTATTCAGCCAAATTCACGAC
The DNA here is from genome assembly GCA_016801955.1 of Conus betulinus. Classification (NCBI taxonomy): domain Eukaryota; kingdom Metazoa; phylum Mollusca; class Gastropoda; order Neogastropoda; family Conidae; genus Conus; species Conus betulinus. The sequence goes on along the minus strand of JADBJO010000787.1, from coordinate 420,250 downwards.
TAAGCGAATTGGCTTACCAACCAACTTACTAACCAACTCACTGAGAAATTTACGGCACTAACTGACTTGCTAACTAGCCAGCTAAGTGAGGAAAGTATTGTCTCTTCTGGCCTTAACCTCTCAGCACCCAGAATAAAAAACCCACCTTTTTTTCTTGTTCTTTTTTCCTTTTTGGTGGAAAGGTAAGGTGGAAGAACGGAGTTTGTTAAAGTTTTTTGTTTGCATTTTTACCTTCCTTCTTTCGTTTGGT
>JADBJO010000787.1:405000-407500 GCA_016801955.1 Conus betulinus | reverse complement strand
GTGTGTGTGTGTTGTGGTGTTGTTGTTGTTTTTTTTGTTTTTTCTTTTTTTTCTTTTTAATCAATTGTTATGTAGTTTGCTTGTAATATATGTGTGTTTGGAAAATGATCTGAAAACAGAAAAAAAAAAATCTTCCCGGTGACGCCATTTATTCACCTTTGACCCTCTTATTGAAGTACGGAGGATACAAAGTGGTAAAAAAAAAAAAAAAAATCTTTCAACCCGCTTAATACTAGAGCTAAAACAAATAGTAAAACAAAACAAACTGGCGATAAAAGACATTAATTTGTCGGCTCACTTTCGATGTAGATAAACTGAAAGTTGAGAAAATTGTGTGAGTGTTTTTTTTTTTTTTTGTTTTGTTTTGTTTCTACTTTTCTTTCTTTTTGTTGTTTTTGTGTTTGTTTGTTGTTGATTGGTTGTTTGCTTTGCTTGCTTGCTTGTTTGTTTGTTTTTTTTTTTTTTTTTGTTTTGAGAGAATAAAACATCGTAAACAATAAAGATACCGTTTACAAGTAAACGATTCATCATTGCGTATGTCGCAATGCATCACAGTTCAGGCATTACTTGAGAAAATAAAACCATCAAAAAAAAAAAAAAAAAAAAAAAAAAAAATCACCGAAATTACATGTTCTTTTGCAAAAAGGCAGAAAAACAAAAATACCCTCTTCCTTTTAAAAACGGACAATTGTCCAGTTAAATGTAGCCAACTACCCCGAGTTGCTTTGTTTGGGGGGAGAGGGGGGCAGTTTAATTATAGATTATAATTGCCATTGAAGAAAACATGAAATAAGTAACCAAAGAGATACGTACATAATTTTTATTGGATCCCAAATTTTGTAGAAAAATAGTTCCAGTTTTAAGGGGGTTTTCAGCATTTTGACAGAAACTGGTTTATTGATTTTTTTTTTTTTTTTTATAAACAACGTGCACAAAATCGATGTTTGTAACGTGACAGCTGTGACATGTCCTTCTTCGCCAGGCTGTGCCAGAAACAGCGTGTACTGAATTGAACTGAAGCTGAAATAAAGAAATCGACGAGAAACCGACCGCATCCCACGCACAATGATTTTAATACCACGCTGAATGATTGGGTCTCTTCTTCTTCTTCTTCTTTCTCTTCTTCTTCTTTTCTTCTTCTTCTTCTTCTTCTTCTTCTTCTTTCTTCTTCTTCTTCGTCTCTTCTATCTTCTTCTTCTCCTCTTCTTCTCATCTTCTTCATATCTATCTTCGTCTTCTTCTCTTCTTACTATTCTTCTTCTTCTTCTTCTTTTCTCTTCTTCTTCCTCTCTTCTTCGTCTTCTTCTTCTTTTTCCTTCTTCTTCTTCTTCTTTTCTTCTTCTTATTCTCTTCTTCTTCTTCTTCTTTCTTCTTCTTCTTCTTCTTCTTCTTCTTACTTCTTCTTTTTCTTCTTCTTCGTAAGTTCCTTCTATTCCTTCTTCTTCTTCTCTTTTCTTCTTTCCTCTTTCTTCTTCTTCTTCTTAGGCTTCTTCTCTTTCTACTCTTCTTCTATTCTTCTTATTCTTCTTCTTCTTATTCTTATTCTTCTTCTTCGTCTTCTTTCCTTTCGTCTTCTTCTCCTCTTCTTCCTTTTTCCCTCTCTTCTTCTTCTTTTCTTCTTTCGGCTATTTTCTTCTTCTTCTTATTCTTATCCCTCTTCTTCGTACTTCTTCTCTTCTTATTCTTCTTCTTCTTATTCTTCTTCTTCTTCTTCTTCTTCTTCTTCTCTTCGTCTCTTCTCCTTCTATCTTCTTCTTCTTCTTCTTCTTCTTCTTCTTCTTCTTCTTTCTTATCTCTTCTTCTTCTTCTTCTTTCTTCTTCTTTCTTCTTATTCTCCTCTTCTTTCTTTCTTTCTTCTTCTTTCTTCTCCGAATCCTCCTCCTCTTCTTCACTCTTCCTTCTTCCTCTTCTTCTTACTTCTTATTCTTCTTATTCTTCTTTCTCTTCTTCTTCTTTTTCTTATTCAATCATCCTCCTCCTCCTCCTCCTCTCCTCCTCCTTCCTCCTCTTCTTCTTCTTCGTCTTCTTCTTCTTTCTTTCCTCCTCCTTCTCCTCTTTCCTCCGACTCTCCTCCCCTCCTCCTCTCCTCCTCTTTCTTCTTCTTCTTCTTTCTACTCCACTCAACCTACTCCTCTTCGTCATTCTCCTCCTCCTGTTCTTCCTGCTCCTCTTTTTCCTCATCTTCAAAACTTTTTTTATCTCTTCTTCTTTTTCTCCTTGATCACAATCTTCTCTTCTTTCTTATTTTCTTCCTCATCCGAGACCCGTTTTTTTCTTCTACTTTTTTTTTTTTTTTTTTTTGGGCTTCTCCTTCACCCCGCTTCTGCTCCTGCTTCTCCTCCTCCACCTCCCTCCTCCTCCTCTTTCTTTATCCCCCTTCTCTCCTCCTCTTCTTGTTCTCTATCTGTCTGTCTCTGTCTGTCTGTCCGTCTTTCTCTCTGTATCTCTCTGTGTCTCTCTGTCTCTGTCTGTCTGTCTGTCTGTCTGTCTGTATGTCTGT
>JADBJO010000787.1:395000-400000 GCA_016801955.1 Conus betulinus | reverse complement strand
TAAGCGCTCTGTCTGTCCGTCTGTCTGTCTGTGTTGTCAGTCTGTCTCTCGCTCGCACTCTGTCTGTCTGTCTCTCGCTCGCACTCTCTGTCTGTCTGTCTGTCTGTCTCTCTCTCTCTCTCTCTCACACACACACACACACACACACACACACACACACACACACACACACACACACACACACACACTCACACACACACTCTGTGTGTGTGTGTGTGTGTGTGTGTGTGTGTGTGTGTGTGTGTGTGTGTGTGTGTGTGTGTGTGAGAGAGAGAGAGAGAGAGAGAGAGAGAGAGAGAGAGAGAGAGAGAGAGAGAGAGAGAGAGAGAGAGAGAGAGAGAGAGATTTCAGCGTGTGATTTGATTACTTTTCGTTCAATGTCAAAATAGGATAGCCAGACTGTCATTACACAAGACGTCTTTTTACTGCCTGTTCTTTTACTTATTCTTGTTACTGTTTAATCAGGACAAGGTATTGAAAACCATTCCTATCATCTGCCATACAAATATTTGTTTAGCAACTTTTTTTCTTTCATACTTGATCGTTTCGTGTGGCTGTTGTTGCCAGCTTGATATCCTTGATTGAGCTTTCTTTTTAAGGGAATCCTTAATTAAAAAAGGAGGATATTCTGGATAGAATGAAAAAAAAAATAGGACAGCCATCTCGGGTGAGCGAAAAAGAAAGGGTGAAGAGGTGGGGGAGGGGAGGGGGAGGGAAGGGGGGGGGGGGGGGGCTAGGTTAAAAGGGAGAGCGAGAAAGGAGATGCTGGGGGGGAGAGATCTCTGCATTTTCAAAAAGAATTGTGTGTTAGTGTTGCTGTTTGTGAACCGTTTCGAATCCTTTTCTGTCATGTTGTTTGACAGTGTAAGCAGAAACAACAACAAAAAAAAAGTACACTATCACAGAGGCTAAATGTGGGGAAGATGCAAGAGGGGGAAATGCATATTGAGAATGAAGGTTGGCGTAAAGGTTTTAAACACATGGTTGAGCTGTCACTGTACTTAATCCAGTGATTTTGATTTATGAAGGTGGGTATTTCATTTTCAGTGGTTTTTTTTTTTTTTGTTTTTTTTTTTTTTTTTTTTTTTTTTTGTTTTTTTTTTGACTAGCGACTTCTAGGAACAAACTCTTCAGTCACGATTGAAAAAAAAAAAGTGATCTCTTTAAGCCGTGGTAAAGCGCCCGCTTACCCGTCCTCTTCATGGGTATTTTGCGTGCTGACTTGCCTTGCTCTTGTACGTCATTGAAGCCACCCCGGAACTCCGATTGACGTCATTTCCTGTAGAGTTCATTAACAGCTCTGTCTGAGTGAAGCATGATTGCAAGCCCACAACAAAAACGAGGGATGTGTGACTTTTAGCTGATCTGGTTCAAATCGCCCATCGTTCAGTCTAATGGACATTGTCCAGTCGTTTTAAAGTACAAGTTGGTGAAACGTTGAGCTTAGAGCGCCTCCTTGTGGAAACAGCGCATCCGGGCAGTGCAAACACACACACACACACACACACACACACACACACGACGTGTGAACGTCCTCCCATTTTTATGTTGGTCCCAGTAGAACTACATATTCATACGAACTTCAGTATCAACTTCATAAAGTGAGCAAACAACAACAACAAAATCAAGACCCACCATGTGGACTTTCTACTCATCTCGCTCGAGGAGGAGAGGAACTGGTGTAGCGGGCGGGGGGGGGGGGGGGTGCAAGGGCGGTGGAGGGGGGTGGGGGGAAGGGCGGTGGAGGGGGGTGGTGGTAGGTAGGGGGGGCGGGGAGAAGGGGGGAGGTGGTGGTCGGTGAGCAAGATATCGAGGAAGTTAAACTGTAAACTCAAGGAGGAGGAAGACAGAAGGATTCTGCTTTCCTCCTTCTTTTTTTCTCTATTTTTTTTTTTTACTTTTTCTTTATGGTCGGCTTCATTCTACATTTGCTCCCCCTTTTTCCTGATTAAATTCATTAGTCGTTTATTTCACTTATTGTCTGTAGGGTGTAGAGGTTGAGGGGCTTGGAATCCCTCTAATGACTCATAACCCTCCTTCTTATTTTTCTCTCATCTGTCTAATTCACCCTCTTATGTGTGTATATATATATATATATATATAACAGTCAAAGTAGAAAGTGATGAAAATCCAAACAAACAAGATTAACATATCCCAAATTTTCGGCTTATTCGCCTTCGTCAGGGGGTACAGACTGTGACAGTAAAACGTTCGCATTCTCCACCCTAAGATCCTGAACACGAATCACGAACGTATGCAGCAGGGAAAAGGCACCTTAATAAAAATGTTTTAACTTTAAAGTAAAACGTTGAGTATAAACATTCTCATCAATAGGAAACATAAAATTAGAATGGGAGTGAAGGGTGAGGGGGCCACGGATTGACAATAGGTTGACCATAATTTAGATTGCCACCACAGACCACGATCTTGACATATGCAACGTGAGAGAGAGAGAGAGAGAGAGAGAGAGAGAGAGAGAGAGAGAGAGAGAGAGAGAGAGAGAGAGAGAGAGAGAGAGAGAGAGAGCAAGCACGGGGTGGGGTTGGGTGGGTGGGCATTCGACGTTCGGAGAAGCAGCAAAAGAAAAACTTCCACCAGGTGCCTGTTCCACGGAGGGGGGGATGGAGGGGGGGGGGGGAGGAGAAGGAGACACGCACGAGAACCACCATTGTCCCGAGCCCACGTCAATGTGCACGTGCTCACAAACCCCCAGACGCACGAGCGCCTGCATAGAAAACACACACACACACACACACACACACACACACACAGGACGGGGCAATGACACGAATATTGTCGAACATTGTCGAACATTGTTAGTTAAAAGGGGGGGGGGGGGGGGGGCGAGAGGGGGGTTGACGGATGAAGAAAGAGCGAGACAGACAGACATGGAGACAGAGAGGCCGAGAGAGAGAGGAGAGAGAGAGAGAGGGGGGGGGGGGGGGGGGGGGGGGGGGGACAGACAGACATCTATACAGACAGACAGGCAGGCAGACAGACAGACAGAAACAGAAATATATAGGGATAGGCAGAAAGATACTGAGAGGAAGGTAGGGAGTTTCTAGGATATATAATTAGACCTAGGGGGAGTTTAGAGGGGAAGGAGAGAAAGAATGCAGAAATGTTGAGGGGAAAGGGGGACGGGGGGGGGGGGGGGGGGGGGGGGGGGGGGGGAAGGAGGGAAGAGGAAGGAGGGAGAGTGCTGGGGTGGGATAGTGGATGGGTATGTTGGAGAGGGAGGGGAGAGGTTTGAAGGAGGATAGGAGAGGGTAGGGGAGTAGGGAAATAAATGGGGGAGGGAGAAAAGGGGGGGGAGGGGGTGGGGGGAGCGGAGGAGATCGGTTTGCGACAATGGAGAAATAGAGGGCAGAAACGTCGAGGAGGAGAAAGGATGGGGCGAAAGCGTGCTGATAGACTATATATATATATATATATATATTCCCTTCATGATTTCCAACTTCATGTATATCACATACATACTCAAATTCCACCATCTGTCAAACATATATATATATATTAGCCGCTGACAATGCTTGGGTTATTGAACAGCAGAGCTGACCACTCAGACTGTTCCATATCTTTTGATCTCCCTTGCATCCTTAAATGGATCCTCAAGCATAGGCTCAAAGATGTCCCTTACATTTTACTGTTTGCGTAATGTTTTTAGTTTTCAACAACTTTTTTCCACTCCACACTTTCGTTTTGTAATTAATACTACTACCTTTCGCTGGCTGCTTTGGGGTGTTGTTGGATTCTTTTTCGAACCCTTGGCGGTCGGAACACCACAGAATTATGGACTGTGGTGTGTCTCTATCTGACGCCAAGAACACAGACGCACTCAGCCGTGTCTCCCTAATAAGTCCGATCCAGCGGACGAAAGGCCTCGGAGCAGGCGACGCGGACGAAAGGCCTCGGAGCAGGCGACGGAGCAGGCGACGCGGACGAAAGGCCTCGGAGCAGGCGACGCGGACGAAAGGCCTCGGAGTAGGCGATACACAAAGGCCTCGGAGCAGGCGACGCGGAGCAGGCGATATACAAAGGCCACGGAGCAGGCGATACATATAGATCTGTCTTCCAGAGGAATTGCAATAGTTTTCTCATGCAACTAGCGAAAGGGTTTTCATATTTACTTCATCTTCAATTTCATTTTTCTATTCTCAATTTCAAATTTTTGCCAAGTCATTACTATAATGAAGGAAGAATTGTTAACCTGCACTTGTTTTCTCTCACTACTTATTGTTCAGCATTATATATATATATATATATAGGCAGACAGACCAGCGTCAGACTTCGCCTGTGCCCTCTTCCACAGGGCTGTCATTCCCGCGTCGGACTGGGCAAACCACACCCGTCGCTGTACCAGAATAGACACCTAGAGCGCAACTCCATGGTCTTCCGACACTGAAGGATGCCTTATATATATTGTTATATAACTATATATATAGTTATATATAATGAATGCTTATATAGCGCCTATTCTCGGCTAGAGACCAAGCTCTCGCTTTACAATCAACACTCGTTTACACAACGGGCGGAAGAACTGCCAGCTGGCGATTCATTCAGTCGTTTCCCGTGTCATCCGGTCAGTATCGTTTAATATCGGTCACTCGTTTTCCTTACTTCCTTCATTCTTTCCATTTTTCTCATGCAGGGTGCGTGTACTGTGTCATCCATACCAACGGCCAAACTGGCCTACTCTTCCGAAAGTTGGTGATGGGATTTGACATGTGTGCAAGATGTTATGCGTGCGTTCACACACGAAACCTCGGTTTTTTATAGTCTCATTCGAAGAACTGTATGGGAAATAGAGTCAGAACCAATGTTAACTCCGAGGGGAAAAATCCCCCTGTACCGAGACGCCCCGGCGGAGGTCCGAACCCGCAACCCCAGGATCACCAAGATCACGAGTCCGGCGCTCTGCCAACTAAGCTATTCCGGCTCAGTTGGTATATATATATATATATATATATATATATATATATATATATATATATATATAT
>JADBJO010000787.1:385000-387500 GCA_016801955.1 Conus betulinus | reverse complement strand
TTTCATTGAGTGAATGTACAATATCTACCCAGTGTTTGGCGAAATTTATTTCTTGATTAAGTGTACAAATCGAGCTAGCGTTTGGAGGATTTTATTTTACTAACTGTATGCACAATACGTATCTAGCCAACGTTTGGAGAAATTGATTTTTCTGACTCTAAGAGTAGTTTCCAGCAAACCTTTAGGGCAACTGGATTTCTTTCACTGTATGGACAATGTCCTTGTCATAATTTATGCCCGTGATCCATAAATAGTAACGACGTTTTTTTATCAGTGCACAAAACGAGTTCCATGGTCACTATCGAGGGGAGTAAAAAATACCGAGAATTCTGTCTACCAATCACAAGACACTACTATTTATAGTGGTTGTTGTTGTTGTTGTTGTTGTTGTTGTTGTTGTTCGTCGTCATTTTCTTCAGATGGATTCCCCATCTCCCTCGGCAAAGGTGGCAGTACGTCGCAGGACGCCCAGTCCTTCGTAGAGCTTGCGGGCCACTGGTATTGGGTCGGGCCAGGTTTTCTCTCGGAGCGCTTGGTGGAGCGGGCAGGACTGCAGCAGATGTTCTGTGTTGGCTGGCTGCCTGTTCTGCAGGGGCACTGCTCTGTGTTGCCGATGCGGAGTTTAAAGAATAGGTGGTGTTTCAGGCGGTTGTGGCCTGTCCTGAGCCTGAAGATGACTACCTGTTCTCGTCGAGTCAGCAGGTAGTACGGGTCTGCTCTGTTGTGGCGTGGATGCTGCTGCTTCCACTTGTTCTGCAGCTTGGCTTTAAACGATGGTCCTGGATTCAGGGTAGCTGGTAGATCTGTCCATCTGCTCCTTCGTAGTGCCCTCCTTTGCCAGGGAGTCAGCAATCTCATTGCTAAGCACGTTGCAGTGGGAGGGAATCCACTATTTATGGTGAATGGGGGAAAAATGAAGGGCAGTGCGTAACTGGAAAAATTAGTTACTGACTTGCCAACCCTCAAAGGCAACATTCATCTGGATTATACTGAAGGCGAAGTGGATTCTACATGGAAAGAACATGAATCATTGACCGGGTGGTTTAACTAAACTCTCTCTCTCTCTCTTCTCTCTCTCTCCTCTCTCTCTCTCTCTCTCTCTTCTCTCTCTCTCTCTCTCTCTCTCTCTCTCTCTCTCTCTCCTCTCTCTCTCTCTCTCTCTCTCTCTCTCTCTCTCTCTCTCTCTCTCTCTCTCTCTCTCTGAAGGTGTACATAAATATTCATTCGGATTACGAAGGGATTACGAAGGGGGGGGGGGAAGGGGGGGAACATGGGGGGGGGGGGGGGAATAGGGGTAGATCCTGTCTTCAGAGATACTCGAGTGAAATCGAGACGGGGTAATGTTCGATCCTATGAATTCGATTGTCGCAGATAAAAAACAACCACAACATTGAGAACAATAATGACTCCGATCCAATTTCCCCCCTGTTGCAATGTTTCAATGGGTGGAATGCTTCGATTGGCATCAGGCAATTATTCACCCCTTGACCAGCTTATGCCTGGGTGAATTATCAGTGTTATGATTAGTGTTATCGTTGTTGTTGTTGTTGTTGTTGTTGTTGTTGTTGTTGTTGTTGTGGGTGTTGTTGTGTGTGTTGTTGTTGTTTGTTGTGTTGTTGTTATCAGTATGATTACTACTGCTATCATTACTACAGTATTGTCACTCTTCTTCTTCTTCTTCTTCTTCTTCTTCTTCTTCTTCTTCTATTGTTATTGTTATCATTATCATTATTATCATTATTGTTATGTTCTCTTTATCATTACTACAATTCTTCTTCTTCTTCTTCTTCTATTTTGACTATTGTTATTATTATATCATCATCATCATCATCATCATCATCATCATCATCATTATCAATATTATCATTATTATTATTATCATCATTATCATTATTATCACTCATCATCATCACTATCATTATTGTATTATTATAATTGTTAGTATGTTAGTATACATTATTATTATTATTTATTATTGTTGTTGGTAATGCAGTCTCGGAGGACAATTTGATGCGCCAAGTGACGTTTCTCCTAGGGTTGTGAACATCGCCTGGTGTGGCTGTGCAGCCCAATTCTGGAGTGACAGTCTCTGTTGCAGTTGGTGCAGACGAAGCAGGACGACTGGGAAGAAGCAGAGGCTGCTCGCTGTTTGCGGCGTGCTCGTTTCTCTGCTGCCTGCTGGGTCTCTCTCCTCCTCCGCCTGTCTGATTCCTCTCTGCACCATTTGACGCCAGCAGTCGCGGTCGTCAGCAGCTGTTTCCCAGGCATCAGGGTCAATGTTGCACACTTTCATGTCACGTTCGCACACATCCTTGAACCTGAGAGTGGGACGTCCTGTGCGTCTGGTACCAGTGGCAAGTTGGCTGTAGAGTAGGTCCTTGGGAGTACGCCCATCTTCCATGCGCCTTACGCGCCCGAGCCAGCGTAGACGTCTCTGACTCAGCATGGCGAACATGCTTGGGATTCCAGCCCTGCCAGGCCAGGATGTCGCTGTGCGGTA
>JADBJO010000787.1:355000-367500 GCA_016801955.1 Conus betulinus | reverse complement strand
ATTATGGATGTTCATGACTTGTCTAGTGAATGTCCTTAAGTTATATTATGGGGTGTCATGTCTTGTCTAGAGAATGTCCGTAAGTTGTATTGTTGATTTTCATGTGTTAAAATTGTCCATAAGTTGTATTGTGGATGTTTATGTCTTGTCCAGTGAAATGTCCGTAAGTTGTATTGTGGATGTTCATGTCTTGTCTAGTAAATGTCCGTAAGTCGCATTGTGGATGTTCATGTCTTGTCTAGAGAATGTCCGTAAGTTGTATTGTGGATGTTCATGTCTTGTCTAGAGAATGTCTGTAGTTGTATTGTGGATGTTCATGTCTTGTCTAGAGAATGTCCGTAAGTTGTATTGTGGATGTTCATGTCTTGTCTAGTAAATGTCCGTAAGTTGTATTGTTGATGTTCATGTGTTAAAGTTGTTCATAAGTTGTATTGTGGATGTTTATGTCTTGTCCAGTGAATGTCCGTAAGTTGTATTGTGGATGTTCATGTCTTGTCTAGAGAATGTCCGTAAGTTGTATTGTGGATGTTCATGTCTTGTCTAGTGAATGTCCGTAAGTTGCATTGTGGATGTTCATGTCTTGTCTAGTGAATGTCCGTAAGTTGTATTGTGGATGTTCATGTCTTGTCTAGTGAATGTCCGTAAGTTGTATTGTGGATGTTCATGTCTTGTCTCGTGAATGTCCGTAAGTTGTATTGTGGATGTTCATGTCTTGTCTAGTGAATGTCCGTAAGTGTGTATTGTGGATGTTCATATCTTGTCTAGTGAATGTCCGTAAGTTGTATTGTGGATGTTCATGTGTTAAAGCTGTTTGTAGTTGTGTTGTAGATGCTCATATGCTGTCTAATGGATGTCTATATGGTATATTGTGAGTGTTCATATGTTGTATTATCGATGTTCGTAGTTTGTATTGCAGATGTCCATATGCTGTGCTGTGGATTTCCAAGAGTTGTAGTCTGGATGTTCACGTGTATATATCCATCAGTTGTATTGTGAATGTTGATGATGTTCATAAGCTGTGCCGAGGATGCCCATTTGTGTTGTCTAGTGGATGTCTGTTAATGTGCTGTGGGTGTTTATATTTTGTATTATCGATGTCTGTAAGTTGAATGTTGCATAGTTAGAAGTTGTATGGTGGATGTTCGTAAAGTGTATTTTCAGTATATTCATGAGTAACATTGTGCATGCTCAGAACTTGTAGATGTTCTAGGATTTGCCGGTGTATGTTCGTAAGTTTTTATGTGGATGTTCCCATGTTGAATTGTGGATGTTCATAAGGTGAAGAGATTCAAATGTACTGTGGACGTCCAGAAGCTATATTTGCGGAGCATAAGCCATGTTGTTCATGATTTATGTTGTGGATGGTCATAATTTGCTTTGCGGATGTATGGAAGCTGTATTGTGGATGTACATAAGCTGTACAATCAATGTTCATAAGTTATGTTGTGGATGTTCATAAATTGCATTGGATGTTTATGAGTTGTATTAACAAGGCAATTTACATATTGTAGGATGTTCATATATTATTTTGAAATACAATGTAAATTTACTTATTTTTGCTTTGTTTTCACTTAAATCGGTTTTGCATTCTAAACATTTACGGTCCGGTGACCTCTTTTAAATGGGTAAAACCAGAGAAGAACACCAAGGGATGTTTCCTGTTAAAGGTTATAATCAATTACAAAAGAAAAAAAATGATGCGAGTTTTTAGGGACTGAAACTTAAAGGAAATTGCATATGAAAACGTACTAAATGATTTTTTTTGTGGAAAAAAAAAAAGAGATATCCAACATTCTTTCTCTTTCAGATGCGTTTTCTTGGAATGGACACTATGACGTCAGTTGCGGGCTGCAGCGGATGACGTCATCATTGGGGTTTGTGGGGCTGGATAAGCTTGCCCAGACTGAACAGCAGCAATCTGCAAGCCGTGGGTCAGAATCTGAAGAACTGCACATTGCCCAAACCTCAGTCCTTTGTGAGTGGTCTTATGGCTTTACATAAGCTTTGTGGTCAGTCAGGTCTTGGGTATGTGCATGCTATTTTGAGGCTGTGCGTAAAAGGTATTACTGGTGTGCATACCAGATGTGGAATCGTGGGCATGCACACACGCATTCTCTCTCTCTCTCTCTCTCTCTCTCTCTCTCTCTCTCTCTCTCTCTCTCTCTCTCTCTCTCTCTCTCTCTCTCGTAACACACACACTCAAGTGCGCGGGCACGCGGACGCACCTAACTGGGGTTACACTGCATTGAAGGCTGATTACAGAATGCATGACAGAAGCGTACGGAGGTGAGGTTTTGGGAACGTTTTCAACGAGGTGGGGGAGGAAGATGGCCTTACACTCAGGGGGGAGTTTACTTCAGATAGCTGGTCCTCGAAAAACGAAACTTGGAAAACGGCGTTTTTTCGTCCGTGGGCTCTGCAGTCATGAAATACGGGCTGCTGCACCCATGGGAACGCTCCCGTGGAGTTTCTGTCGTGTTACATCCAGTGGCCATTACACAATGGCATCGGCCAGGGAGCAGTTACGTCCCTTCACGTGTTAATGGAAGCTCAGTGCGTGCCTGCACCTATGTGAACCCAGCGCAGGCTTCCAAGGGTGGCGCAGGATTGCTCCCAGCTGGTTTGCTCGGCGGTTAAGGACAGTACTTCCCGGGTCCCATCCGCACCTTTGGGTGTACGTTTTCTTGTCTCAGGGCGAGTTTAGTTCAAACAGATGGTCCCTGAAAAACGAAACTCGCTGATGGAACTAGTCCCAGCAGCGTCAGTGAGGCCAACAAGACAGACATCGGAAGAAGAACAGAGCTGACAGGGTAGGCTGCGGACGTGTGGGATGTCTGGAAGATATTTGGAGCAATGCTGATGACAAACATCAGATATTTGGAGCAATGCTGATGACAAATGTACCATGAATTCTGCATGTGAAAGCAGTTCATGAAGAGATCGTAAGAGAGATGTGACATGTTTTCGTCTTGATAACTTGCAGACCGACCGGGCAGGGTTGTTTTCCGATCTGTTATGATTTTTCAAGAAGGTATTTGTGAACCAGTCAAAGACAATTATGGTGGCAATTAAGTCTTAAAGAAGGCCTAAGTAATGGCCACCGTTTTGTGTGTGTGTGTGTGTGTGTGTGTGTGTGTGTGTGTGTGTGTGTGTATGTGTGTGCGTGCGTGCGTGCTTGCGTGCGTGCGTGCGTGCGTGCGTGCGTGCGTGCGTGCGTGCGTGTGTGTGTGTGTGTGTGTGTGTGTGTGTGTGTGTGTGTGTGTGTGTGTGTGTGTGTGCATGTGTGTGTGTTTTAAACGTCAGTTGGAGGAAATAGGAAAGAAAACGGATTTTCTGAATTTCAATATAGGTTGTATTACGGACGTGAGACACATGCTTGCTTGAATGAAAAATTTGGATCGAAAACGAAACTAAGGTTGCTAGCCTATGATGACAAAACCATCTCAATACCGAAACCGACGCTAATAGGAGGACTAAGAGACTGGCTTGGTTCTGAAGTTTGGTTGGGGCAAAAGGCATAAATTCGTGCCTGTGTGTGTGTGTGTGTGTGTGTGTGTGTGTGTGTGTGTGTGTGTGTGTGTGCGGGGGGACGGGGGGGGGGGGGGGGTAGCCATTGGACAGAAGCTTGTTCAAGGCGTCCATCACTACAAATCTTCAATGTATGATAGGTGTTGATGACAATGTTTCCTTGTTCGGACACAGAACCTCATATATGCAGCTGTTCGTCGTCTACAGAGATGTAGTGCAATGATTATTGGTGATCAGCAACATCCGATACAGATCCGACACTTGGCCAGCAAAGCATACAGAATGTAGGTCCAAGCACAGAACTTTGTCGGGTGCTTCAGAGATGGAGCAGATCAGAAAATACCGTTTTCTGTAAGATAAGATTCCAACCAGCTAAACACTGCCGTTTATGCCAAAAGAACGCCGAAATGTGGCAATGAGAATGCCATGATCTGTAGTGTCAAAAACCTCACACAGGTCTAAACAGACACAAGTTTTGCCATCGTTTGCAGTGTTGGGTAAGAATCGATTGCTCAGAATCTGGCTTGCATTTGTACAGTCATTAATACTAACGCCTTTTTCATTATAGCTCTTTATCAATATATTGCACTCCGGTAACAGGCTGTGTACAGAATTAAGAAATGCTGTTTTGTGGATGTGTCGTGGGTGTGCAGAAATTATGTACGTTGGGGTAATTATACGCAACTTGTGTGTAGATTTATATCAGTTGTATTCTGAATGTAAATATATTATGTTGTCAATACATAACATCTGTTATGGGGAAACATAAGTTATGCTCTGGGTGTTATGCGTTGTGTTGTTGATACACACTTGTTGATTTGTGTCATGTACCTAAATTGCTGATGTACACAAATGGTACAGAGATTATATGCCTGAGTTGTCGATTTACATACAACATGTTATGGATACAAATAAATTGCTTCGTTTCATCCACTTAAAGCATCTCTTAGAGTTTTTTTTTTAAACAGATTTTTTTGGACCAACTTTTGCATTGTTTTTGTGGTGGTCACATGTTGTTTTGTGTGATGTAGATAAGTTTTGATACACACAAATAGTACACAAGTGATGTACTACCTAAGTTGTGGATGTACATGCAGTGTGTTGTAGATGTGCATAGATAGTTTTGTGTCATCCCCTTAATGCATCTCTTAGAGTGTTTCCCAAATTTAGAGACCAGCTCTGCAGGTGTCTGTATCACTAAGGCATGGCTGACGTCGGGACGTATTGTGAAAGACAGCGCAGTGTACAGCCCGTCCAAGCAGTCTAACGACCAGAATCAAACTCTACAGCACCATCTTAATCTCTTCTTCTTCCTCATTGATTGTCATTTATTTTTTTTTAATCAAATCCTGTGGTCCTTCATATCCTACTGTTGTATTGATCTCAATTCCGCTTCCCTCTCCACGTTCCTGCCTCTGATGAGCTCCTGTCATAATCGTAGGTGTCGGCAAGTTCACGGGGACTGTCGCTGAATGGCCATCGTGGCATCCTTCTGAGGGAAACGCTCACACGCGTTGGCTCCTTTGTTAATCAATCACAGTCATCAGTACAGGGCTTATCAGGTGATGCCCTGAGCGTGTTCGATCCGACCAGGTACTACTGAACACCACCGAAGTGACTCGGCAGCAGTGACTTGATGTTGTTTGCTCCCTGTGGAGTGCTTATCTTAAGCTGCGACAGGACAGGACCTAGATGTGGCTGCGGGGGTGGGGGAGGGGGAGTGGGGGGGGGGGGGGGGGGGGGGGGGGGGGGGGGGGGGGGGCTAGTGTGGAGGAGAGGGAAAGATTGGAAGCCAAAATAAATGGCTTGGAAGTAGTTCAAACAGAAGTGGCACAGAAAAGAAAAAATGAGACGGCCAGGAATGAAAAAGTTTATGTTGTCATAGACACATTGTATTACTGATGTACATACTTTTTTTTTGTTTGTTTGTGTGTTTGTTTGTGTGTTTTTCACGTACATACGTTGCAGTCTTTATGTACATACATTGCATTGTTCATGTACATGAATTGTTTTGTAGGTGTACATAAATTGTTGATGTGCATGTGCTGTATTGTCGATGTACGTAAGCTGCGTAAGCTGTGTAATACATGTACATGGCTTGGGGCTTAGATGTGCAAACGTTGGGTGGTTACTTTCATTTGGGTTGTGGCTTCACCTTAGTTGTTATGCATGTGATGCATTCGCTGGGCTGAAGATATTTAAAATGTTGCATTGTGGGTGTACCTGCTACTTTGTGTTGTGGGTGTACAAGTTACGTTGTGCTGTGAACGCACCTGTCATCTTGTGTCCTACATACACACAAGTCGCGGAGTGGGGTTGCTGTAACATCGGAATCAAACGCTGAGACTATACAGACCGGTCCTGCCTTCTTCCCGCAGATGGACATAGAACCAGTCACAGGAAAGGTGTGGCGCCGCGTGACGCAGTTGCAGTTGAATGCCGGGATACGTCCAGATGACGTCACAGGTCCAAGATGGCAGCCTTTGAACGTGACCTACTTAGGAAAGGCTGTCCCTGTCTTCTGGACGGAGAGAAAGATGACCCTTTCCCATGCAGAGTTTGGACTATTACGACTACAAGGTGGGTTGTGTGAAAATCAGCACTCATTTATTTTCGACGAGTCCGTGGGTTTTTTTTTTTCCCCAATAGTCTTTGGGTTGAATGTTTGTTTATTTGTTTTTTGTTTGTTTGTACAGTCTTCAGGCTTATGTTTATTTGTTTGTTTGTTTGGTCTGGTTTGGTTTTGACTTCTTTTTCTCACTCAGTCCAAACTTTTGTCACCTTTTTCAGACTGACATATTAAATCGACGTTTTGAATAAACTGTGTGGCGCAAGGTGAAGTAGAACTAGTATTCTCATTGGTGTAAGTTAGAGATACGGTGTGGAGGGTACAGGAGGAAGGGGGGGGGGGGGTGCAAGGCTCCATTAGCAAAGTTCTATAGGCCTACTGACGAAAAAAAAAAAATCAAAAGTTTTTGCAAAAGAGCGCGCTTCGTGTTGGGATATCTTTATTTATAACAGACAGATGATGTTGCTTATTGCCCGGTTAACTGCAAAGGGCCATATCAGGGCCGCCACCTTATTCATTCAGTTTAGACTGAAAATAGAGGGGCCGGAATAACTCAGTTGGTAGAGCGCCGGACTCGTGACCTTGGGATTGCGGGTTCGAATTTCGGTACAGGGGGATTTTTTCCCTCGGAGTTAACATTGGTTCTGACTCCATTTCCCATACAGTCCTTCGAATGAGACTATAAATCGAGGTTCCGCGTGTGAACGCACGCACAACATCTTGCACACACGTAAAATCCCATCACCAACTTTCGGAAGAGAAGACCAGTTTGGCCGTTGGTATGGATGACACGTAACACATAGCATGCACCTTCCCCAGGATGGAGTATGGCTGCTTTAATGGCGGATCAAAAACAGGCATACACACAAAACTCCACTGCCTGTCTATACAGGCAGTGTCCGCAAGAGTATCAGCCTGCGTACGCAGAAAGAAAAAAAAAAAACTGAAAACAGCACTTTTTGATCACCTTCCTCATTCAGTCTACGACTGAAAAAAGCACTTTTAGATCAATGTGCATCATATACTTGCATGTAATTATGAACATACAGTGAATGACGGTTGAGTGAACAGATTAACTGTCAGACTGATGTATTTGTTGGTTGGCTGGTTGGCGAGTCGACTGGTTGATGTGCGTCGTGTCAAACGTTTATAACAGCCTCACGTGGCACGCAAATTTCGCTCTCACCCATGATAGCCGACTCCAAACAAGGTGAGGCTGTAGAGAAGCGTCAGCCAGAGCTAATCTGACGTGGCTTCAATGGCCCGCGCTCACTCCTAATTAGTCAAACGAAGTCTTTGCGCTCAGGCAGCGCATACGTTAAGAACGCGAATACAAAAACGATGAAAGGGGAGGCGGTGGAGGAAGAGATTGCGCGAGAGAAGGAAGTATCTCAAATGTGAAGATGGCGGGTGGCAATTCCGTTCATATTCGCCTGCCATTCCTCACGTCAGCGTCTTCGACTGGACTTTTCCAGTCTGTTCTTTGTTCAGCTCAAGGAGATTTGATAGGTCCCCTTGATCTAACCTTCTTGGTTCAGCTCTTATTCACGTAGTGTACGTCACTGGTGACGTTTGCTTTATTTGACGTTCCCATATAGGATTTCGCCACTTTTGTCAGCTCGGTGTAATTGACGTTCATCCAGTTCAGAGCCCACGTATTGTTATTGTGGCAACAAGTGGGGGGGCGTTTCATTTGCTGTTTCCATGTGGCTGCACTGGTTTGCATCACCACGAACGTAATGACGGTTATTGTGGCAACGAGTGAGGTTGTTTGATTCGCTGCTTTTATATGGCTTTAGTTCGTGAACTGTCATTGTGGCAACAGCAAGTGAGGCTATTTAATCTCCTACGTTCACGTCGCTTCGTTGGCTTGCTTCACCACAACCAATACACTGAACTTTTCGATGAAATCTATTTGCGTTTGGCCAGCCTTTGTTGTTATATGTTGTAAGACGTTTTGTATGTCTATAACATGATCGTCGAACTGACCAGAAACAGCGCATTTGAACTGGCATAAAGGATTTAGTGGTAGGCCTATCTTCTAGGGGAAAAAAAACAGTGTAGAAACACTATGTTGAAAGCTATTCCTTTCAACAGGTCGGTCGGTTAGCTAGTTGGTTGGTGTTGGTTGGTTGACTGGCTGGTCCTCTGGCTGGTCACTTGGCTAGGAGGTTGGTTGCTTGGTTAGTTGGTTGGTTGTCGGTCGGTCGGTTTCTTGGTTGGTTGGTTAGTAGGTTTATTCGGATTCGGTTTAAAGTCGCGTCACACATGAAGCTTTGCAGATAGTGAATCGAGATCGTTTGATCATTTGAATTTTATCTTTGACACAAGGTGCGATGGTATTGTGGTCAAACGCATAGACGCACGTATGTTTATGCACGTGCGCGCGCGCGCACACACACACACACACACACGTACACACACACACACACACACACACACACACACACACACACACGGACAGCCAATCTCCGTGATTACATTAATTCGATTTGTTATAAACGTGAGTCAAAAACCAGAGTCAGCAAGATATGGTTTTGAATGAAAGTTGTCAAGCCTTGGCTTGTCTTCTATTGTCCATTGATCCATGTCTTTGAAACCATTCCGAGAGAATGGCTACTATGGGGAGAACCGCATCTTACTTTCACGATTTTACCGATATCTGGAACGATTGATTTCAGTGGACGGTGTGTTATGTTGGCAATGTGACAGGTGTGGGGAGAAAGGCGATGAAATAAGTGGAAAGATGCCTGTTGTGCTGATGAAGATGACTTGAGGAGCAAAATATGATAGGCTTAGCATATCATAGCAGGTTGAATGGTATCTTTTGGGTATAGATCTGTTTTTTTTTCTGTGTTACTAGCATTAGCATTATCATTATGTTATGATGATGATGATGATGATGATGATGATGATGATGATGATGATTCTTGTTGTTGTCGTTGTTGTTGTTGTGTATTGTTGTTGTTGTTGTTGTTGTTGTTCTTCTTCTTCTTCTTCTTCTTCTTCTTCTCTCTTGCCATTGCTGTTGTTGTCGTCGCCGTCAGTTACTCTTCTCAGTATGATTATCATCATCATCATCATCATCATCACCATCATCACCATCATCATTACTAATGCTGTTGCTGTTATATGTTGCTGCTGCTGCTGCTGCTGTATCATTTGCTGTCTTTGGATATCTTTAAAAACGTTGTTGCAATCATCAGACATCATTCATCATCATCATCATCATCACCATCATCATCATCATCATTACTAGTATCATTATTATTGTTATTATTAGTATTATTATTATTATTATTATTATTATTATTGTGTTGTCGTCATCATCATCACCATATTATTATTATTATTATTGGTTGGTGGTGGTGTTGTAGCTATGTTATTGTTGTTGTTATCATTATTATTATCATTATTATCATAATTATTATCATCATCATCATCACCATCAACATATATCATCTAATATAGTAGTAGTAGTAGTAGTAGTATTGTTATTATTGTCATCATCATCATCATCATCATCAACATAAGTAGTAGTAGTAGTAGTAGTAGTAGTAGTAGTAGTATTGTTATTACAGCTGTTGTTATCATCATTGTTATCATTATCATTATTATCATTATTATTGTCATCATCATCATCAATAAAATAAGTAGTAGTAGTAGAAGTAGTAGTAGTAGCAGTACTATTGTTGTTTTCATTATCATTAACATTATTACTGTTGTTATTGTTGTTGTTATCATAAACATCATCTAACATGTGTACAGGTCCATACATGCTGCTCAGTAAAGTCTCTAACATAGTTCTACAGCAAGCAGTAGTATGGTAGCACACGAATTCCATAGCCCTTAGAATGATACTTTATTACCTCACATAGAATCATTCTCTGTTGCCCAAAATCAAACATCTTCAATTTAAAGGATATGTTCAACATCGCGTTCCCAGAAATATCAACGCTTAACATGTGCAAATTCAAACGAAAGGTTTATCATTGCCTGGTGTGAAGACATGATTGAAGAATTTAGATCTTTCGCGTTTACCGTGAATGAATTTCAGTGCTTATAGTATGACAACAAATTTGTGGTTGATAATGATGTAGTTTATTCTACTTAGTGTAACAAACTTTTGAAGCACGGAAGCAAGGCCACAAACCATACAAATCAATGTGGAGTTACGATTGGTGGTAATCAGCATAAATTCTCCTCTTCCTCTACGAAAGTATGTTGAATGTATTTTCCGTTTTCTGTCAGTTAATGACATTCAGTTACCTCATTCGTCTTTTGGTTGTGATACAGAAAGTCTTCTCTTTTGTTCTCCTTATTATTATTCTTCCGTAAAAATGCAAGAGTTACCTGTTTGACCCTTACTTTATTATTATTATTTGTGTGTGTGTGTGTGTGTGTGTGTGTGTGTGTGTGTGTGTGTGTGTGTGTGTGTGTGAGCACTATGTGACTATTGTTGTATTCTTCCATTAAGCCACATTTCATCCTTTGAGATGGTGTATAAATACGAAAGATATGTTGTTTGTTTTATTTTTGTCATTTCTCACAACAGCACACAATAGCGTACCCTTCAATAAGGAATGGACTGGAATGTAATGCGGATGAAAGTTAGATGTTTGCATTTTTGTTGTTGTTGTCGTCTATAGTTGACGTTTTCTGTTGTTGAAGATGGAAAGGGCGGCGTAGGGGAGGTGGGGGGGGCGGAGGAAATCTGCTCAGATGTTGACACATGTGACTGCTAATAGAAGATTTCTCTTCTACCTTGGCCGCTGTCCAAGCGGGCGTTGAACCCCAACCGCGGATCATGACAGCAGTGCTTTATCCTCTTGATCTGCCGGGCCACGCACAATGTCCAATCTGTGTCTATCATCCTGTCAGGTTTGTTGTTCTGTCTAAAGCACATGTTGAGGGAACGCCAAAGCCATCGATTGCCCTGGGTGTAGAGAGAGAAAGAGAGAATGAGAGGAGGGAGACAGACAGAAAGAGAGAGAGAGAATGAAGGAGGGGAGAGGAAGAGAGAGAGAGAGAGAGCGCACTCGACTGCAAGCACACGTTCATTCGCTTTGTTTTCACACGAGAGAGAGAGAGAGAGAGAGAGAGAGAGAGAGAGAGAGAGAGAGAGAGAGAGAGAGAGAGAGAGAGAGAGAGAGAGAGAGAGAGAGACGAACGACCAAACCCGAGTGATTTACACACACACACACACACACACCACACACACACACACACACACACACACACACACACACACACACATTCACGTTGTTTTCGAGCACGAGCCAAAAATACGCTAGGCTTGGCGCCAGACAATGGCAAGACACACTGTCCCCGTGAATAGCAGCGGTAATGCCAGTCACAGAAGTCCGTGGTCGTGCCGGAGACAGCTAGACAATTCCTTTTCTCTCTGGAGAGGCGTGGCAGTGGCAGGGGACAGGCATCGGGTGACTTGCAGTTTGCTGAAGATGTTGAGACCACGCTCGACATGCGTGAAACAAATAACTGCGAGCAGTGTGCTAATTTGGAAATGGATAACGACATCGCAGAAGCAGAAATCCGTAGGGCATTTAACAAATGAAAGACCGGTAGGCATCTGGCCCTGACGGTCTTTCATCCGACTTTTTCCTGCGTGCCTCTGAGATTCTTGTACACTTTCTTGTACCCCTGTTTAATCCCTGTTTAATCCTTGTTTAGTCAAGTATTTTCTTCTGGAATGTACCCTGAAAACTGGTCAGAAGCGTTGATTTTACCATTGCATAAGAAAGGTAGTGAAACAAATGTCGATAATTACAGTGGCAGTTCTCTTCTGAATGTTGTTAGTAAATTATACAGTACTGTCTCAAACGTAAGACTCAGGCAGTTTGTGAAGAAAATGATTTAATCCCGGAGGCGCAAGCTGGTTTCCGCATGAGCTACAGCGCAATTGACACTATTACTCTACAAGCTCTAGTACAAAAATATCTAACAAAAAAAAAGGGGGTGGGGGGGGGGGGGGGGGCGATTTTACTTTCTCTTTGTTGATTTTTCAAATGCCTTTGACTGTGTAGACAGAAGAAGTTGCTGTTTTTACTGTCGCAAAAAGGTGTGCATGGAAAAATATTTTCTACACTAAAAAAGCATATATAAAAAAGTCAAAGTTTCTGTCAGATTGGGTGGCAAAGTCACGGAGTATTTCAGTTGCTTGTCTGGCGTTAAACAGGGATACATTTTGAGTCCTCTCCTTTTTTCATATTTCTGTCTGAACTTGAGCAGCAATTAAATGCATGTGGAGCTCGTGACACGGGCCCTTTTGAATGACCAGCTGGGTGTACTTTTGTTAATGTATGCAGATGACATTGCATTAGTTGCTGATTCTGTAGAAAATCAATTGTCTGGAACGATAGTGTGCTAAATGGGGGCTTACTGT
>JADBJO010000787.1:345000-347500 GCA_016801955.1 Conus betulinus | reverse complement strand
GATATTGCTTGGTTTGCATCTTAATTGGACATGACAGCAACTCTGTAGCGTGTTCCGTGTCATTAATCTTTACTGAAGTCTTTTAAGGACTTTTAGGATTGCAAAATTGACTGGCTAGAAAGGAATGCTAATAATTGTTTGCAGATTGTGCTATGACTTCGCTTCATCTTTGTGTTTCCCTCTTCGTTTTTCAAATGATTTCCCGGTTGCTGTTATGTCACGTATGTTTTGCTCTTTGATTTTTTTCTTTAATCGATTTCAGCCTGACATACACATTCTGGTGTCCGTGTGTGTGTGTGTGTGTGTGTGTGTGTGTGTGTGTGTGTGTGTGTGTGTGTGTGTGTGTGTGTGTGTGTGTGTGGTGTTTGCACTCGTTTGTGTACGTACGAGTGTGCGAGTATGTGTGTTTGTCTGGACTTGCATATGTGGGTTGGTCTGGTTTTTTGTGTTGGTGGTGTGCATGACTATAAGATTATGAGTTAGAATAGGCGCGTAGGCCTAACTACGATTATACAAATAAGTGCATGCTGTTTTTGCTCGTAGTAGTAGTAACGTAGTAGTAGTAGTAGTAGAATTAAGTAGCAGTAGTAGTAGCAGTAGTAGTAGCAGTAGTAGTAGTAGTAATACTAATTGTTATTGTAGTGATGGTGGTGGTATGGTGGTGGTGGTTTGTGGTGGGGGGGTGGTGGTGTGGTGGTGTCATCCTTATCATTAGTATTCTGTTGGAGTTATCATCATCACAATTGTTATTGTTGTTGTTGCTGCTGCTGCTCCTACTACTGTGTTGTTGTTTGTTGTTGTTGTTGTTCTTCTTCTTCTTCTTCTTCTTCTTCTTCTTCTTCTTCTTCTTCTTCTTCTTATTCTTCTTCTTCTTCTTCTTCTCCTTCTTCTCCTTCTCTTCTTCTCTTCTTCTTCTTCTTCTCTCTTCTTCTTCTTCTTCTTCTTCTTCTTCTTCTTCTTCTTCTTTCTCTTCTTCTTCTTCTTCTCTTTTCTTCTTCTCCTTCTTCTTCTTCTTCTCCTCTTCCTCCGCCTCCTCACCTCTTCTTCCTCCTCCTGCTGCTGCTCTCCTGCTCTTAGTATTGTATTATTATCATTATCATTATCATCTTTATAATCATTTCTACAATGATAATGATGCTGATGATGATGGCAATGAAGAAGAAGACGATTATCATTAATCTGACATCATCATCACCATAATAACAACAATTGTGATAATATTAATAATGATATAATGATATTGATGATAATAATATAATGATGATGATGATAATAATAATAATAATAATAATAATAATAATAACAACAACAACAATAATAATAATAATAATAACTTCAATGATGATGATGATGATGATAACAACAGTAATGACGATGATAATAACAATAATGATAATAATTATGATAATTTTTTCATTATTATAAATGTTTTTATTGTCGTCGTCGTCGTCATCATCGTTCTCATCATCATCATCATCATCATCATCATCATCATCATCATCATCATCATCATCATCTCTCTCCTCTCTCTCTCTCTCTCTCTCTCTCTCTCTCTCTCTCTCTCTCTCTCTCTCTCTCTCTCTCTCTCTCTCTCTCTCTCTTCCATAAACTAATCTGGTGTTAGGTAAGATGAGGCGCCGCCAAACCAGCCAACCAGCCAGCATCCCCCACCCCAACTCCCTTCCCACCCTTCCCACCACCCCACCCACCCCGACCCCAACCCCACCCACACCCACACCCACACCCCTTCCACCACCAGACAGCCTCTTCTAAAAAAAAAAAAAAAAAACCGCCGGCCGCCGCCGGTTGGTGTTTTTTTTTTTGTAATGTGCATGACTGTAAGATTATGAGTTGAAATAGGTGCGTAAGCTAACTACGATTACACAAATAAGTGCATGCTGTTTTTGCTAGTAGTAGTAGTAGTAGCAGCAGCAGCAGCAGCAGCAGTAGTAGTAGTAGTAGTAGTAGTAGTAGTAGTAGTAGTAGTAGCAGTAGTAATAGTATATAGTATAATAGTAGTAGTAGCCGTAGTAGTAGTAGTAGTTTTTTGTTGTTGTAGTGATGGTGGTGGTGGATGGTGGTGGTGGTGGTGGTTTGTGGTGGTGGTGGTGGTGGTGGTGGTGGTGGTGTCATTATTATCATTTGCATTACTGTTGGAGTTATTATCATCACAATTGTTATTGTTGTTGTTGTTGCTGCTGCTGCTGCTGTTGCTGCTGCTGCTGCTGCTGCTGCTGTGCTGCTGCTGCTGCTGCTGTTGTTGTTATTGTTGTTCTTTTTTTTCTCTTCTTCTTCCTCCTCCTCCTCCTCCTCTCCATCCTCCTCCTCCTCCTTCTCTTCCTCCTCCTCCTGCTGCTCTTCCTGCTCTTAGTATTGTCATGTATGATTATCATTATCATTATAATCTTTATAATCACTTCTACAATGATAATGATGCTGATGATGATGGCAATGAAGAAGACGATTATCATTAATCTGACATCATCATCACCATAATAAC
>JADBJO010000787.1:322500-332500 GCA_016801955.1 Conus betulinus | reverse complement strand
TCTTGAGAACATGGTGTTTAGAGACAGGGGTCCACACGGAAGTCGTGGAGTAGAGTGTCAAGTTGTTCCTGGAGATAGGAGCTTGTGGAGTAGAAAACGAAGAAGTTCTCGGATGTATGTATTTTTCTTTACCTGGACCAAAAACGCAAAAAAAATGTTTAGATTGGCACAGACAGACAGAGCGTGTTACTGAACTTGAAGACAGCGCAGTGTCGGTCTATGCCTTTACTTAACACCCCCCGGGACAGTGGAGGGCAAGCTGACCGCATTACACTGGCAGCCGTGGGGAGCCAGTTGGGTGTAAACATGTGCATGTGAAAGGGAGTGCTTTTTTTTCATCCAGAGCATGAACTGAAAGTTTTCCTCAACATGTGTTTTTCTTCGGTTCTGGCGGGCGTCATCGGGCAGTGATGGTGAGCAACGGCTGTGCCCGGGCACAGCGGTGTCGAGGAATGATTAATGTATGCCAAGGTGCCTGGCTGCCGTCGTGCCCTCATACCTCAGACCATGCCTTCTCTTGTGTCGTTTACTGACCCGTGTCGAGATCAAAGGTCACAAAGAATCTACTCGCTCCTGGTGTCTCCTACCGCTTCCTTAGGCGCCTTGGAGTCCCCTGGGGTCGAGACGATACACCTTCGTTGCTTTTATCATTTCTTTTTTCAAACGCTGTCTTAAAATACTGTCTGAAACAAATGCCGGTCTTGTTTGTCGCTGTGTATCGATCTAGATTCCTATGACCAATACAAAGAGGATGGCACTCGGGAAAGCGTAGACCTACATCACATCAATTTTTCCCCAAGGACAATAACAGTACGAACAAATTAAAAGAGTTAACTTCTTTTAATAACAGGATGTCGGAAATGCCAAATGTCGATGATTATACCAAGAGAGTTTTTAAACTTCTTAAGTATATATTCATAGATAGTTGTCAGTTCCCAATAAGTAACCTCACACTGTTTACATTCAGAGAAAAATTTAATGATCTCGCGCTGAACGGATCATGGATCCGTCTTCTGATCCTGATTCGTACCACAGGTCTGCACTAAAATTTCATGGGCCCATTCATGGGTCACAATCTATGTTTTCTTTAAATTTCGTGAAAATCGGTCAGGTACTTTTTGCGTCATCTTGCTGACTGACAAAACAAACAAACAAACAAACAAACGCGGAGATAGTAATGACAGTGAAAGTAAACCATCTAAAGGACAGCTGCTGTGATGATAGCAGTGACAGTGTCAAAGCGCAGCGAGAGGTAGCAGTGGCGATCCATGCCATGTGCATATGATCACCGGGTAGCGAATGTTGAGGCATGACTGATGACCTCTCTGACATGACATGGCATGACATGACATGACATGACATGACATGACATGACATGACATGACATTGACAGTGATAGGACACAACAGCGATATATGATAGCTATATATCAGTGACACCGACGGTGATTTAACCACAATAACAGTGATTTTAATATTATGATAGAAACCTTGACCTGACAAAAGTGACAGTTACAGTGGTGACAGTCCACGACAGTGACAGTGATGACGACAAAAATGACAGGCATGGTAATAAAAGTGATAGCGCCATTTGTGACAGTGGTGATAATGATAATGATAACGACAGCTGTGACTGTAATGATCATGGCAGTGATCATGGCACCTGTGACCAGTAACCGTGACAACAATGATACTGACAACGATGACAACGGTGTGTCAATAACTGTGACAATAATGATAATGGCTGGGATCATGACAGTGGTGGCAACGACTGTGACAGTAATGACGATGGCAGCAACAACGATAGTTGTGATCATGACGGGGATAATACGTTGTGATAATAACAGCGATAACGAGTAGTGACAATATCGATGACAGTAATGAAATGTCAGCTACAACGACAATTGTAACAATAATGATGACAATAATGATAATGACAGCTATAACGACGGTTGTGACAATAATGATGACAGTAAGTATAATAACAGTGATAACGACAGTTGTGACAATAACTATGACAGTAATGATTATGACAGTGATAACGACAGTTGTGACAACAGCTATAGATGCAGTTGTGGCAATAATGATGACAGTAATGATAATGACAGCTATAATAACAAGTATAACAACAAGAAGGACGTAATGATAATGAAAGCTATACCGACAGTTCTGACAAAAATTGATGACAGCAACGACAATGACAGCAATACAGAAAGTTGTGACAGTCACGATGACAGAACTGATAATGACAACGACAACGACGGTTGTGACTGAATGCGTGACAGAAATGATAATGACAGTGATAGCGATAATTATTACAATATCAGCGACAGAAATGATAATGACAATGAGGGGTTAGTTTTCTATTCTTTTCTGTTCTAGTCTAGTCTACTCTAGTCTAGTCTCGTCCATCGTCCATTTCAAACCTTGACTTGACGGTCATTACGTAAATGTCTACGCAGAATTCTGGCTGTTCTCAACGCCATTTTTTTTTTTAAATTCAAGTTTGTGTTTCTATCTGCATACTTTTTTGATAAGCTAAAGTGAAACTTTTCTACAAAATTTTGACGGAAGGGGCAGGGGGTGGGGGGGGGGGGGGGGGGGGGGAGGAGAGAGCAGAGCGCAGTCTCTCTCTTTTTTTTTTCCTGATGCAATTACGTGCGCTATATGCATACTGTAGGCGTGAATCTCAACGCGTTTTCCCATTCGAAAGACTAGGATCCAGACCATCTCCTGAGGACTAGGGAAGATGAGGAGGAAAACTTAAGGGCACGATGGCACAAGACATACGGGCATTTTTTTTTAAATGATTTCCGATGGGACCTGGGCGCTTGGATTTTAGGTACTGATCCGTGCACAAGAACACGTGTGAGCAATCATGTGGGTCTTTTGTTTTTTTTTCTACAACTATCCGTGCATGAAACGCCACGGGCACAACGGGCCCTGGGCATCGCGGGGGTACGGGCACTGTTGTGAGTAAAATGTTGGACTGCCGGACAGGTTCGTTGATCACGTGCTGTGAGGCCGTGGTGTTCACAGACGAGAGACACCGTGACTGCATGTGGCGTTCGCAAGTCACTTGGCTGATTAGAAAATAGGTGTCCTTTTTCTCTCTCTGTGTTTCTCTGTTGTTTGTTGTTACTCCTCTGTCTGTCTGTCTGTCTGTCTGTCTGTCTGTCTGTCTCTCTCTCTCTCTCTCTCTCTCTCTCTCTCTCTCTCTCTCTCTCTCTCTCTCTCTCTCTCCCCCACGTGAAGAACTTCATGTCGTTTACTGTACTGCATTCAAACTAGCCTTTTGGGGGACAGGCTGGCTTGAATGTTTGCCTGTTTGCACGTGTCTTCTCTCTTCAGGCTCTTGTTATGAAGAGCTGAAGGAAATTCCAGCATAATCCTTGGGGCTTTTTTTTTTCCAATTCTGATTGGTTTCTTTGTTGTTGTTGTTGTTGTTGTTGTTTTTAAAGATTGACGGATACAGTGTACTACGGAATACGCAAGACAACAAGATCTATCGGGGACAGAGTGCTGATGTTGTGTAATGCCAACACTGACTGATATGATAATGTTGCGGCAATTTTGTATAGTAAAATCATATGATTGGTATAAATAGGCAAAATTGCTGTGTGTTTGTTATGGTAGAACTTTGTGATTGATATGATAGTGAGAATTGCAGTGTTTCTTTCTTTTTTGGTTTTTTTTTTTTTTTTTAGACTATAAAGAATGATTTGACAGCGTGACAGGGACTTCATAGCTTATATCACAGAGTTGCAGTGTTTTGTTCATGTAACACTATAGGATTGATATAAATCAGCCACGGTGTTTTGTGACGGCAAGACTGCATGATAGATATGACGGGGTCGTGTTTTTGGGTTTTTTTGGGTGTTTTGATGATTTTTTTTTTTTTTTTTTTTTTTGTTGTTGTTGTTGTTGTTGTTTGTTGTTGTTGGTTGTTTTTTTTTTGGTGTTGTTGTTGGTTTTTGGGGGTGGCAAGACTCTAGGATAATGTGGCAGAGTTGTGATGTCTTTTTTTTTTCAAAATGGCAAGAGTACATTGCTGGTATCACAAGGGATATGACTGATATCACAGAATACGTGAATGATGTCACACAGAGTATGTTACAGTATTTTATTACGGTTAGGCAATGTTAGTGATATGACCGAGTGTGGTGTTTGGTAGCGGCTGAGCCACCTGGCTAATAGTAAAAAAAAAAAAAAAAAAAAGCTATGAGGCTTACACGATGGACAGCCCTGCTGTTTTCTATGTTATGCAAAACAATGTGATTTACATGACAGTAGCCTTGTTTTGTTCCGCCACACACGTCTGGATGACAGCACATCTGGAGCTCAAGGGAACGAGCACCTGCTACCGCTACATGTCTACAGATGGAAACCAGAACTCTTGATCGCTCTTGCCGCTCCATGTCTGTCTGCTCCAAAGGGTCCAGAACAATGCTGCAAGCCTGATTTGTAAAACCCTCCTAACAGAAACATACCACTTCTGTTTTTTTTTAAACCTTTGCACTGGTTGTCGGTTCAGTCCACGATTTCATGCAAACTTTGTTCTGTATGCTCCTCGTCTACAATAGACGCCGATCCTGAACAATCATACGGCATGCTCCATCTCTGTATTTCTCATCACGTTCTCTCAAGTCTTGTTTCTGGTGATCGCATTCTACCGTATTTCAGCCTGTCAGAACAAGTTCTTTTAGCCGACGTTTTCATTCCTCTTTAGGTCCAACAGACTGGAATGCTCTTCCGTTCACCACTACACTATATTTTCCCTTTTCCTGTAAGTTTGTCATTTCTTGCATCTACACTATAAATGAATTTTGTGTGAGCACGTGTGTGTGTGTGTGTGTGTGGGGGGAGGTGGGGTGTGGGTAAAGGGATTTTGAGGGTTGAAGTGATACAAGGCGAGAGTGGAGTGTGCGTGCGTGTGTGTGTGTGTGTGTGTGTGTGTGTGTGTGTGTGTGTGTGTGTGTGTGTGTGTGTGTGTGTGTGTGTGTGTGTGTGTGTGTGTGTGTGTGTGTGTGTGTGTGTGTGTGTGTGTGTGTGTGTGAAATGGATAGAGGGAGCGGAGATGTACAAACAATAATGGGAGTGTATGGTGTGCTGACGTCTTTGAGCAGGTGGCTGTCTTTGGGAGGGAGTGACAGCTAGAACAGGGAGCGCCAGCTTTTTTTTTTTTTGTTTTTTTTTTTTTAATGTCACTTCATTGATATAAATTTCATTTCTTTGTATTTAGTGCACGTAAAGAGCTTGTAGCTCATTAGGAAAAAAAAAAAATCGTTCAGTGAAGCTTTTATCGTCCAAAGTGAAATAATATATGATAGAGTTGAGGCATTTTTTGTTATCATATAAACTATATATTGATACTGTGAAACAGAGTTGAGGTGGTGTTTTCATTACGTCACACCTAAAAAACTGATATGATGGACAGACGTGCAATGTCTTTTTATGGCGAGACTGTTATGGATGATAGACAAGTTGACGTGTTTTCCTTATGTCATAATTATATGATTGATATGGAGGAAGAGCCGCAATATATAGTTATGGTAAGGCGCACATTTGTGTATTGTTACTGCCGTAGTGAATGATTGATATGATGTAAAGAAATTTTAAATGAAGTAAGGAGACGTAAGTAGCTAGGTCCCGCCCGTTGCGTACGTCTCAAGTTCAATAGCTCCACTATACTTTATCTAACCGTTACATACATGGCAGGTTCAATAGCTCCACTATAACTTTAATCTACCGTTTGCATACATGGCAGGTTGAATAGCTCCACTATAACTTTAATCTAACCGTTTGCATACGTCGCAGGTTCAACAGCTCCACTATAACTTTAATCTAACCGTTCCATACCCGAACCCGTTTCTATAATATCTAATCCACTTCCAACCCCCTAACCTACCGTCTAATACCCGATATGGTTTCAATGGCGGCACTATAACAGAAACAACCGTTCCAACTCGCACTTCTAACCCAACCCTAACTTCTAACCCAGGTCCCTCTGCTACCCCTGCTTTTCAACCTTAAACCTGCTTCTAACTCTGAATCTGCTTCCTGTCCTACTTCTAACCTAAACCAGGAACATCTTGTATCTGTGCCGTAGCTTAATTGGGACTCATTGAACACAGGGCTTACCGAAACAACATAAAACATTTGTAAACACGAACCCTGCGCGCGCGCGGTCCCTCTGGGGGGGGGGGGGGGGGGGGGGGGGGGGGCTTCTACTCTGAATTGCTTCCTGTCCTACTTGTTTCCCTAAACTGGACACAGTGTAATAGCAGCATTAACTTGGAGTTACCGACATGTTACTGGAAGTGGCGGTGCTTTCTTTGTCGTTACCAACATAATGTGATGAGAGTTCCGAAGGCGCGTTACGGCAGTGCGATCCGATAGGTATGGGGCAGTTCGAGGGCACTGTGTGTGTCCTGTTGGTGCGTGCGTGCGTGCGTGGTGTGTGTGCGTAGTAGCGTGTGAGTGTGTGTGTGTGTGTATGTGTGTGGAAGTGGCGGTGCTTGCTTTGTCCGTTATTTCATGCGTGCGGCGAGCGTTGCGATGTTTGTGTGTGCAGTGTGATGTGTGTGTATGTGCACGTTCGTGTGTGTGTGTGTGTGTGTGTGTGTGTGTGTGTGTGTGTGTGTGTGTGTGTGTGTGTGCACGCGCGCGCGTGCGCGTGCATGTATGTGTGTATATGCAAGAATTTTTCACTCTGGTATATGTGTGTTACTGGGAAGAAGGGGGGGGGGGGGGGGGGGAGGGTGGGAAGGGCGAAGAGGAGAGGAGAAGATAAGACAGAGTAGAGAGAGTAGGGAAATCAGGAAGAATATAGGAGCTGCGTGTGCGTTAGTGAGTGAGTGAGTGAGTAAAGTGAGCAAGCGAGTATATGTGTTAGTGTGTGTGTTGTGTGTGTGTGTGTGTGTGTGTGTGTGTGTGTGTGTGTGTGTGTGTGTGTGTGTGTGTGTGTGTGTGTGTGTGTGTGTGTGTGTGTGTATGTGTGTGTATGTGTTGTGTGTGTGTACTCGCGCGCGCGTTTGAATGCCGTGCACAGGTATGTATATATATAGTGCGCGTATCCGCGTCTGTTTATACGTGATTTTGTATATGTGTTTCATCGGTGTCTGTGTGCGCGCACGTTGTTGGGCTCCACTAAAGCCCCACAAATACAGCCAGAAGGGAAATGCGGGAGACTGTAAACCTCAGTCAACGTTGAACAGACATTTGATCCGCCCTGTGATCTGGATCCGTACCAAACTCTGCTACGTCCATCCTTGAGCCTCATTCCATCTTCCACACCTCGTTGGTGCCGACACTGTGGATCCGGATCCTGACTTCACCCTTGGTTCCTGATCTTCTTCACAACAAATCCACACCACAACTGGATAGCTTCATTCTTGACCCAGATCACATCTTTTCGCCGAAATTCGTTAAAATCGGTTCGGCAGGGTTCTACTACTGACAGACAGACAGACAGACAGACAGACAGACAGGTAGACAGACGCACAGACGGACAGACCAACAGATGGGACAAAAACGTAACCTACTGGGCGGAGACAATAGCCGCTGGAATCGTGCGGAAATATATTATGCTTGTCGTCAGTGTTGAACGACAAAGACACAGCTGGAGAGCAGAGGACGGAGAGGAAGGAGGGAGGAAGGGAAGGGTGGTGCTGGCCAATGACACCTTTAACGAATTTAAGCAACAAACAAGCAGGGTAGGTCTTGTTCCCATAAGAAAAACCTAACATAGAGTAACTTTTATTCAAGACTGGCACAGCCTTTTTAAACTTGAATGAAGTCAGACGAATACAAAGACGAACAGTCTAATAGTAGGGGAAAAACAAGCGCAGGCCGAATTTAGTTTGGACCGTGGCACCACTTCTTTTTTAATTGCCCTTCTTAATGTGTTCTGGTGGTACCATTAGGTTACTCATTAGGCCTCCTACTCCTCATCTCCAGCCATTCCCTCCCCCCACCTTCCATCCCAAATACCCTATATCTGCCTCCTCCACCCTCCTTGCCCCCCCCCCCCCTTTTTCCACCACCGTTCCCATCCACCATCACTTCCTTTCTTTTGGCATAGCTATTTTATGTGCGCAATATCAGTTTTGTGTGGAATGGGTGTTAAACTTGAAACTATTCGGGGTTTTTTTTTTTCTTTGTTTTTTTGTTTTTGTTAACCGTGAAATGATTGATTGAATAGAAATGATGGTAATGTAAATGATGATCATCATAAGAACAACAACAACGACATTAACAATAGTAATAACAACAAGAAGAACGACTAGAACAGGAACAAGAAACAACAACAATAACAAGAAGAACAATGATAATACTAATAATGATGATAATAGTGATAATAATAATAATAATTAATAGCAACAACAACAGCAATGATAATGAGAAGAAGAAGAAGAAGAAGAAAGAAGAAAAGAAGAAGAAGAAGAAGAAACAAGAAGAAAAGAAAAGAAGAGTGAGAACAACATCAACAACAAACAACAATATATGATTATGACCATCATAATGATTATCATCATGATGGCAATAAAATGATAATTGAAGTAATGATAATGGTAGCACACAGCATACAAATGGCGAAAATTATTAGTTTAAAAAGACAAATGATCATTTCAGCATTCGTTTAGTTTGGCGGATTCCCCGACCCCAAAAGGGTTAATCAATGCTGATGACGTCAATGTGTCAACCAGCCTAATAAACACTGAAAATGAAATCTCTGCAGGGGGGGGGGGGGGGGGGGGGGGGGGGGGGGGGGGGGGGGGGGGGGGGGGGGGGGGGGGGGGGATGCGGAGGTGAAAGGAGGAAAAAGCTGCCTTGTGATAGGAGAATAAAAGGCAGACATGGTTTTGTTTGAAAGGGAAATGAATGATGAACATTTGACGACAAGATGTTTGGGCTGAAAAAATGAACGCCCACCTATTGCTGATTGCGTCTCATCTCTTGTTTTGTGTTTTTTTTTTGTTTTTTAAATCAGGACTGGTACTATGATACTATAATGCTAAATGTGCAGTATGTGCAATATGCTTTTTTGTTATCAAAAAAAATTAATGCTCTCCTCTCTCTCTCTCTCTCTCTCTCTCTCTCTCTCTCTCTCTCTCTCTCTCTCTGAAATACTCAAGGACCAGTATGCTAAACCTGTGAGTACCTGCGATGCAAATGCGTTTGTTTCTTCACATCAGATGAACGCTTCTAGTCTTATTTGTTCTCTCTCTCTCTCTCTCTCTCTCTCTCTCTCTCTCTCTCTCTCTCTCTCTCTCTTTCTCTATCTATCTATCTATCTATCTATCTATCTATCTACTAACTATCTATCTGTTATTTGTTCTCTAAATCGCAGGTTTAAAAAGAATCAAAATGGTTGTGTGTTTCATTGTGCACTTTCTTCTCAATTAACTGTCCAATGTTTTTGGATATGTTTGTATCATTAGATAATTTACTAATTGCTTGGCTACCTAGCAGTAGCTCAATGATGGTCTTGTCAATTTTTTATGTAATCCAGTGCATCCAAGTTTGCCCTTGGGATTATATACATACATGTTTTATTCATGCTGGCAACGGGGCGCACTGCTTCTTTGGGGGGGGGGGGGGGGGGGGGGGGGGGGAGGCAGGTGACAGGGGGGAAGGGGGGGGGGAAGGGGGGGGGGTTGACAAGGGAGTTGAAGAGGGTGGTGGAAGGGGATGGGGTGGGGAGTGGGAGTCGTGGTAGGTGGGAGGGCTTATGCTGATTGAATGAAGAACCGACAGAATGGCCTGTTCTGTTCTTCAGCATGGACCAATAAAGGCGGAGAGGATGACTATTGAACAAAGCACGTGTGTGTGTTGCGGGATGTGAACTGCGCAGGCGTGAGATGACGAGTGTGTATGCGTGGAACCACTCTACATCTTAATCGAAATCGTGGTAAAGTATCAAACGCAAGAAAAAGAATTCAACGAATTCGGTGGACACATACATGACAATGTATAACTAGAAGGGCAGCAATGAAAAT
>JADBJO010000787.1:315000-317500 GCA_016801955.1 Conus betulinus | reverse complement strand
CCCCCCCCCCCCCCCCCCCCCCCCCCCCCCCCCCCCCTCTACTCCACACACCCCACTCATCAGCCTTCAGATGAAGAAGAAGGTGAAAAGAATGCATAAAAAAAAACTCATTCTTTGATTCAGCTTCTCTCTGTGTGGAAACGGCTTAATTGATGCAAAGAAGACGCACGCATGCTGCTTTTAATGGCCGGAGGTCAGAGAAAAAAGTGTGTTCTAACTATCGACAGCATTTTTGTTCGAATTCTTCAGCAGATGAACGAAGTGGAGGAGACAGGTACAGTGCGGTGATTATTTTTTTTCTTCCCTAAGGCCGAAATCCACCTCTTCATTTTTTTTGGTGCTTCACACTGTCCTCTTCATCTGCAAAAAAAAAAAAAAAAAAAAAAAAAAAAGAAAAAAGAGAAAAAAAAAAGGGGGGGGGGGGGGGGGGGGGGGAGGGAATCTACTACTTTTGTTTTTCATTCTTTTTTTTTTTTTTTTTTTGTTTTTCTTTTTTGTCTCCGACCATTCTCTTACACACCATGCATAGTCTGTATGTTTTCTTACAAATGGACACATTTTTGCTGATTTTAGTGTTTTAGCGGTTGATACAAAGTGTCTGGGTTTGTTCGTGTTCTGATGTGTGGTGGCGTACTGGCACTCTCACGCTGGTAATGTGCTGCTTATGCAACGCAAACAACCTAAACGAAGCAACGGGCTTAATTAACTTTTTTTTTCCCCTCAGTTTTTTCAAAGACAGACTGAGAGACAGACATACGAAAAAAAAAAAAAGAGGATCGGCTTATAGAAGCTTTAAAAATTCACATCGAACGAAGAGAGGTATGGCGACTGAGGACAGTAGTTATGATCATAATAACACCCATCACTGTCGCGCCTGAACTTAATATTCCCGGTAATCATCTTGAAGAAGAAGAGCGAAAAAGAATGCAAGGACGATCCTAGGAAAGGTGACAAACGTATACAGCAGACTTAGACGAAGGTCACTATCCGTCTCTGTCGGGGTCCTCTTTGCTGGCGCAGGTCACTGATCTTTGCGGGCATACATGTACAAAAAGTACAAGATTGGCGAGTCTGCGATGTGCCCATGCAGAGAGGCCGAAATGGACACCGAGCACACATACTACAGGACTGTCACCTCCATGCTACTGCCAGGCAGGACACAGGCCGGAGCCAGTGGCTCTGAGGGCCAAGCTCTACGGGGACCGGGCGGACCTTCGGAGGACAGCCAACTTCGTTCGGGCGACTGGTCTTGCCATCAGAGTGTTCGAGAAGAAGAAGAAGAAGAAGAAGAAGAGAGCAGGTCACTAACTTCTTCCGGATCAGAGAATTGTTCAGTTCACAAGGTTCAAGGAACCAAATATGTCAGCTTCTTGTTTTCACCTGTTCCGCGATGTCGGCCTACAGCCTGACGTAAGCTTTGCAGGCGTGTGACCCACCGGGAAAGCTAGCAGGGCGTTCGGGAGAGCGCGGGACCTCCGTCAAATTGGGTTCATGTATAAAAACAAAAATATTTTCCGCCTGGGGAAGTAATAGATTCTACAGACCGAAGAAAAACCACTTCCCTTTTTAAATTTCTGTATTAGGGCACGCAAAAAGAAAAAAAGAAAAAAAAACAAACAAATGTCAACAGTAGATTGCTAGACTTTTTTGTATATTCCACGAAAATATAAGCTTACTATTCATAGATAAATCATCAATTCGCAACGGTAATTTGATTGGGTTCAGTGAAAAAAATAAATAATCCTAACCCAATACTGTCAACATATCCTGGCCTATTATTTCACAGAAACGTTGTCAATTCGTAGCGGTTACTTGTGTTAATCCTAAAAAATAATGTCAACAGATCCTGGATCCGATACTTAATTAATATTTGCGGTTCGGATCCGCACCAAATTTTAATGGATTCGTCCTTGGGCAGCGTTCCCCTTTTCAATCAAAGGGAACTAGCAGTACCATTTCTTATTCATACATCAGCTTAAACTGGATGTTCAGAGGAAAAAGCTCCTGACAGAAGAAGCGACACACAAACAAACATTTTCCCACTCTACCACACACCCTGACAGTACCTAGCTGTAGGTTCATCGAAGACAACACGCTTTAGTGGTGATTAGCTTAAGACTTGTACAGCACAAACAGTAAATATATCTGCTCTCCTTTGGCACGTGCTCGGAACTGTTTTATCGAAATTAAAGTCAGATTGGCTCAATATTAAACAAGCATAGAAAGACTAAAAAGAAAAAAAAAAAAAAAAAAAAAAAGGAATCCCACAAATGGAAATGGATACACATGCACATGAGTGACAGAACAGGTTAGGTCCGAAAGTAAATGAAAAAAAAAATGAAGGGTGTCCCTTTGTTAAATCAGCCGTGGTTTTGAAATTCCCGCAAGGTGAGTGATCCTTACTTTAAGCCTGGGAGTCCACCGTTCATTATACTGAAATACGTTCGTGGTAAGACTTTGGGTTTCTTGGCTAGATATTTGTTCCAGAGACGGGTGGGAT
>JADBJO010000787.1:305000-310000 GCA_016801955.1 Conus betulinus | reverse complement strand
TTTTTTTTTTTTTTTTTGTTTTGTTTTGTTTTGTTTTGTTTTTGCTCCGACCGGCTCCTACCCAGAGTTGAGTTTGCTACGGGCTCAGTTGGGAAGACTGGATCACACAGTTGAGTTTTCATCTACTTAATGGATGCGTCTCTGAGAGTGTTGTTCAAATTTCCTGACCAACACAGCAGGAGTCTGTATCTCTTGGGTCTGGTTGACGCGGGGATATATTATAAAAGGAAACGTAGAGTACAGCCCTGTCATGCAGTCACAGACCGGAATGGAAATCCGTAGCATTCTCATCATCCTCATCATCATCAATCACCATTTGAAAAAAATAGTCTCAAGTTCTGTGACCCTTGATGCCCCGCTCTCATGGTGACTTCAGTTTTGATGTCTTCTCCACATCTATGGCTTTGGTGTGGTTCCGTCGGGGTCACCGGTATCGGTGAAGTTCATGGCGGTTGTCTTTGGACGGACGTGGTGGCGCCCTCCCGAGGGAGAGCTCACTCACGCCGGCTCTGCGACTAAGCAAAATTATTGTCGTCAGTAGGGGGCTTGAACGATGTTGCTGGGTTTAAGGACGGTGGTGGTGGTGTTTTTTTTTGTGTAGAATAGAGACTTGGACAACTTTGCTTTGACTCCTTTCTTCCATTGAGCAAACCTGATACTAACATCCCTAAAGCTGAAGTTTGAAATACACTCCTGCTGCGCTCTCGGCCATCCTAGCCGGTGGGTCCAGTGGGTCCAGTGTGCGCTTTTCGGCCATCCTAGCTGGGCGAGCTCGAGCTCGTCAATCACAGAGACCCACAGACCCCCACTGTTTTTTTCCCCCCCGGAGCTTCCACGGACTTGATCCTTTAGGCCTCAGGGCATGCAGTGAAGATGGGACATGAGTGCGCAATATAGGCCAGTGTGTGTTGACCAGGACCCTGCGGGCATGCATCCTTGGATAATACACAAACCTTGCGCTTTCAGGAAGTAACTCTGTGTAAACCCCGATCACAGGAACAGGCAGACTGTATCCACAGTAAGCTTTCTATCTTCAACCTTTGAAAATGAAGTTCATGGCATTGAGAGCATGTTCATCAATACCTGCTTGTCAGTGTTTCATGGAAAGCAGAAGGGGTGGTGCTGTTTCCCTTGTACCATTGGCCCATCAAAAAAATAGAGGCTATGGAAGAAAATTTATATGGGGTATAAAAAAAAAAAATGAAGTTCGCTTCGTTTCCTCCTCCGCCAAAGGGGATGTTTCCCCATTGACGTCACAGCCTATGCAGCATCTTGCCGGGTGCTGAATCCCTGGCAGTTTTATGTCATGATAACAGCCTTTGTTCTGGTGCGGCGGGCATTCACATTCAGTTGTTATAGTACTTTGTACTTAGCTATGAATTATGTCCGACAAACACAGAGCGATAAACCCTATTTTGTATTTTTGCACACATCCTGCTCGCAGGCAGCAACTCACTTTGTTGCTTCATGTTAGTTATCAGCGTTTCCCTTCGTCACATTTTCATACTCACTCATTTTGTTGGATGATTGCAGGTTATCAGTATCAGTCTATATCGGAGAAAGTGACTTGTTTAATTGCATTTCTACAGTTAATCAGTATGAGAAAATATGTCGCATTACCATTGTAGTTCCTTGTAACTAACTGCCAGTGAGAGTACACTGTTGTTGCATTACTATATCACCATCAGTCTAGACGTGAAACAGTCAACTCTTTGGTGCATTTTTACACATTACCACCATTTAGTCTGTATCTGGAAACACAATTCTGTAGCTGCATTAGATCTATTGGAAAATGTTAGCATGAATTTTCATTCATATCATGAGTTTATTTGTTACCTTTTTTTTTTTTTTTTTTTTGTCTTCATTAGTGTCAGTCAATCTGAAGAGAGTGACCCATTTTGCTACGTCATCATAGTTTATCGGTGTCTTTTATTTGGGGGGAGAAAACAGTAAAAGCGACTAAATCTGTTGCATTTGTTTATTAGCGTCGTTAATAAGAAATGCTGTTACGTAAAAACAAAGGCAGCGAATTCTGCTGCTTTTGTTTATCAACGTCGTTAATAAGAAATGTTGCTTTGTAGGCTGATACTGGTTTAATGAGTTTCTCCGGGACTATCTGTCATTTCTGAACGACGAAAGCTTGCTGACGTAGTTCTGAGGGACGAGCTATCAGGAGAATAACGGGGGCTGACAGGATGGGCTGTGGAGGAGGAAGAGGAGGAGTGTGAGAAGCATTCCGTCCGGACCGGTGCAAGTGACAGATGAAGCACAGATAGATGCCAGGTTCCACTTCATTCTGCGCCGAATTTTCCCCCGAAAATGGAGTATGGCTGCCTTCATGGCGGGATTTAAAAAAAAAAAAAAAAAAACCGGCCATACACACAAAAAACTCCACTGCCTGTCTATACAGGCAGTGTCCGCGGTAGTATCAGCCTGCGTACGCAGAAAGAAAGAAAAGAAATTCTGCGCCGAATAGAGCGTCAGTAAAGTGATCATAGGTAGGTGTGTGACATGTTCTCATTTAACCATTCGTTGGTTCACTGTCATTATCAACGTCATATTTTGTGTAACTGCATCGTCTATAGCTGCTTCATCGTGCTTATTATAAATCAGTATATAATCCTAAGCTCGTTAGTTGCTTCGTTATGCTTATTACAAGTCAGTATATAATCATAAGGTCGTTAGTTGCTTCATCCTATTAATCAGTGTCTAATAATAGCGTCGTTAGTGGTTTCTATAATCATAAGGTCGTTAGTTGCTTCATCCTATAAATCAATGTCTAATTAATAACGTCGTTAGTGGTTTTTCTTTGAGACTTGTTAGTGTCAGTTGTATATAACAAAAGTTTCCCTCGTTGTTACATTGTAGAGTATCCACGTCATTCATCACGTGACCGAAACTTTCATTGTTGCTTCGTTGTAGATGGTAAGCATCAGTCACTGGATAAGTAAAACCTTTTGTTGCTTCACTCTGGTTTAAGAGTGTCATTTGTTATACACAGTTTACGAAAAGGTCACGATCCCAAAGAATTTTTTTCAAACTTTCTTTTTTGCTTCAGTTTTACTATTAACATGGGTTTTAGAAAAAAAAGATAAGGGTTTAAATAATTTTTTTCCATTTTTTTTTCGTGAGTTATACTTTTAACGCTAGTAAGTGCATAGCGGTCTC
The DNA here is from genome assembly GCA_016801955.1 of Conus betulinus. NCBI lineage: Eukaryota > Metazoa > Mollusca > Gastropoda > Neogastropoda > Conidae > Conus > Conus betulinus. The sequence goes on along the minus strand of JADBJO010000787.1, from coordinate 306,832 downwards.
AAAGTGATGGCATCAATGTCAGGCGCTCATGGCTCATGAGAAAAAAAAAAAACTGAGAATTTCAGACGCTGAAAAATCTGTAGTCTTGGGTCCTTAACGTTTGTTGCAGTCTGCATCAGAATTGTTCTCGTTGTTGTTGTTCTTGCTTCATTGCACTTTTTCTAAAGTGGCATTTGTTTCTATATCAAATGCATCAATCTTCATTGTGGTCTATTAGCATCAGTCATTACATAAAAAAAAGTCAGTCGTTTCATTGTGGATTATTAGCATCAATTACTATACAATACAATTTTTTAAAAGCTACGTTTCGGTGCTCTGTTGTAGTCAATTTAGCGTCGATCATTATATAAGAAAGACGCTTTTAGTTGCGTCATCATTGTTTATCAGTGCTGGTTATTGTCTAAAAAAAAAGAAACTTTTTTGCTTCGTCGTTGTGTTTTAATAACATTGGTTATTCCGTGATGATGATGATGATGATGATGATGATGATGATGATGATGATGATGATGATGATGATGATGATGATGATGATGATGATGATGATGTGAACCAGTATAGCACTTTATCGCTTCCCGCTGTTTCACGGTGCGTAAGCAAACGAGACTATAGACGTACATTCATTAAAGAAAATTTGCAGCATGATGACGTTTGTTTCACAGTCTTTCCGTTCCCCACCCGCCTTCCCACCCCTTCCATTATACCCACCCTCTGCCACGTAAAAATCACCCGGTGAACTAGATACTGATGATTGTGACATGTGTATGCTGACGTCGTCAGCTGCTGCTTTAAACGACCCAGATTTCAAAGACATGGCAGAACCGTTGAATAATCTTTGATCCTTACATTCTGAAACGAGGTCAGATTCGTGCGTGTGGGGTTGGGGGCGTGGAGGGGGAGGGAGGAAATTAGTTTTGTTTTGGAGTGTGTGTGTGTGTGTGTGTGTGTGTGTGTGTGTGTGGGGGGGGGGGGGGGGGGGGGGTCTGTTTTAAGTCACTAGCACCGTATTCAAACCGATTTTTTTTTTTTTTTTTTGACAAGGCAATTTACTTCCCATTAGACTTTTTTTTCATGCCAGTGATCCTGACCATATCTTTTTGACGAATGAACACAGTCATCTTTGACCTGTTTTCTCAGTATTTTTTTTATGAAAGCAGGATATATATAAGTTTAAAAATATGATTAAAAAAGGAGATTAAAAAACCACCAACAAACTTGTTTCAAGCTCTCTGCTCTCTTCACCCTGAAGAGAGCAGAGAGCTTGAAACAAGTTGTTGGTGGTTTTTTTTTTATCTCCTTTTTTAATCATATTTTTAAACTTATGTCGCTCCCTTCCCGGTTGAGCGTTTTTTTTAGAGTTCTTGCTGGCTCTCTACTTTTAATATATATATATATATATACGCGCGCGCGCGCGCGCGCGCGCGCGCGCGCGCGCGCGCGTGTGTGTGTGTGTGTGTGTGTGTGTGTGTGTGTGTGTGTGTGTGTGTGTGTGTGTGTGTGAGAGAGAGAGAGAGAGAGAGAGAGAGAGAGAGAGAGAGAGAGAGAGAGAGAGAGAGAGAGAGAGAGAGAGAGAATCTAAACTGTTATCATGAAATAACTATTCTCTAATATTTTTTAAACTGATACCGAATTTCAGTCTATTGCGCAATATGGTGCTGATCTATTTGGTGTGAGCAGAGCGGCTTCTGAAATTAAGAACATGAATTCATAAACATTATCTATTTTAACTGATGACTGACGGTGAAGTATCTTACAGCTCTCAGTTCAGTGGAGACAAACGGTTTCTCCAATAAATCAAGTATTCGCGTTGTCGGCTGAAGTCAGGTCGAGAGCAA
>JADBJO010000787.1:232500-302500 GCA_016801955.1 Conus betulinus | reverse complement strand
CTTTAATCAAATAAGTACTGGTCGTCAGAATTCTGTTACCACCTACATGTTTTGACCAGAAATCACCCAAATAGATTTTCTTTTCTTTCAAACGTTCCAACTGTTAAGCTACCCGGTACTTCCTGTTTGTAGTGTCCGGCACGAAATTCCATAATCCGGTATTCTGGGGTGTTTTCCTCTCACATGTTATATACAGTATGCTCACTCTGCTGTGTGCATTAATTACTAAACTACCTGGTTGGTTTGTGTTTGTGGATCATCATTGACACTTTGGATCAGAATGTGTTGGATTTTTGCGTTTTCTAATTCAATGTAATAGGCCTATACCGATTTCTTACTCAATAAATCTTGTCTGAGCTGTAAGTTTTTGCGACAGTCAATATTGTTCTTGCTTTGTTTTATGTTTGTTTTCAAGCTGTTGATCGTGAATTAATCCAAGGTCTGACCAGCGGGTTTGGCTAATGTGTAGATCAGACATCTGCTGAGTCGTACCCACGAGACCCTCTTCTTAAATTCTCTCATCTTAGTCATTAATACATTAGCTTTAAATCACGCGTAGTGTGGTCTTGAAACTTAGCGGGTGTAGTGTAGCGTTATGGGCAGTGACACCTTGAAGCTGAAACTGAATGCTTAGGACATTGATCTGACTTGGCATGTAAACATTTCCATTATGTGAGGCTTAGGAATGCATGCTGTAATCTACGACTAGTTCCCGTCTGCTATTGGTCAGATGATAAATACGCGAGATGCGGCGCGGAAAACCGATCAGTCAGTGCCAGACCCCGATGGTGACAGCCATGTGTGCGCGAATGTGCCAGAAAAAAAAAATAAACGAATGGGGTAGTTTTTGCTTCCATAAGGAAACCTAACACAGAGCTACTTTTTTTTCAAGACTGGCACAGCCTTTTAAACTTGAATAAAGTCAGACAAAATAGTGGTGGGGAAAAACAAGCGCAGGCGATCGACTTAATTGGTTCATAGTAATGACTTGGAAAAACTTTGAACTTACGGTGGGGGGGGGGGGGGGGGGGGGGGGGGAGGGGTGAAGATGTAAAAAAAACTGGGAACATAAAACTAAAAAAAAAAACAACTATATTACAGATATGAAAACTTCTCACTGACTGTACAAGGGAACCATCGCAATTTCTTTTAAAGGCAAATATATTTGTATTACTTGATCCGAGACCTTTCGTCCGCTGGGGTCGGAGCTTGTCAGGAAGACACGGCTGGCTGTATCTGCGCTCCTGGCGTCAAATAGAGACACACCACAGTCCATAATACCGTGGTGTTCTCACCACCAAGGGTGCAAAAAAAGAACCCAGTAGCACCCCCGAAGCAGCCAGTGAAGAGTAGTAAAGGAAACCAAACGAAAGTGTCGGAGGAAAAAAAGTTGCTGAAAAACTACAGATATTATGCAAATTGGGGGGGGGGGGGGGGGGGGGAGGGGAAGATGTAAAAAGATTGCGATGGTTCCCTTATGCAGCCAGTGAGGAGTTTTCATATCTGTAATATATTTTTTTACATCTTCAACCTCCTACCCCCCCCCCCCCCCCCCCTCCTTAAGTTCAAAGTTTTGCCAAGTCATTACTATGAACCAATTAAGTTGTTCGCCTGCGCTTGTTTTCCCCCCACTATTAGATTGTTCGTCTTTGTATTTGTCTGACTTTATTCAAGTTTAAAAAAAGGCTGTGCCAGTCTTGAGTAAAAGTTACTCTGTGTTAGGTTTTCTTATGGGAGCAAAAAACTACCCCACTTGTTTACTGTTTATTGTTTACTGTTCCCTGCCTCATTTCATTTCCAATTTCGGGAAAAAAAATGTTTCTTGAGTTCTTGGTGCATGCATGCCGGCAAAACAAACAAGAATGAAGAAGAGACACGGAATTTCCTTTCTATTTCAGTCAGAATCTTACAGTAATATTCAACGTGAATCTACTCCCAACTGAATTCGGCATTGGGGGCCGGAGTAGCTCAGTGGTAGAGCGCTGGATTCGTAATTCTATGGTTGCCGGTTCGAATCTCCGACGAGCTGTTTCGGTACAGGGGGATTCCTGGAGTTAACATTGGTTCTGACTCCATTTCCCATACAGTCCTTCGAACGAGACTGTAAACCGAGGTTCCGTGTGTGAACGCACGCACAACATCTTGCACACACGTAAAATCCCATCACCAACGGAAGGCTAGTTTGGCCGTTGGTATGAATGACACGTTACACATAGCATGCACCTTCCCCGAAGTTGGAGTATGGCTGCCTCAATGGCGGGATTTAAAAAAAACGGTCATACACACAAAACTCCACTCCCTTTGCTGGGCAGATGGGATTAATACTTACCTGTATATACAGAGGGTGTCCGCAGGAGTATCAGCCTGGCAGAAGAAGAAGACGAATTCGGCATTAGCCTACCTTAACGCTCGCCTGTCCTTCCTCATTCTAGCATTGTCGCTTGTGTTCGATCGTCTGAAATGTGTCTGATTCTTTGCTGTCTGAACTGGCGTGCTGTAGAGCTATGTCGTGTCCCTGCTTGGTCGTTTCTGTTCAACATTGTTGTCGTGACTTGTTCTGCTTGTGTCACATTCAGAAAGAGAGATGAAGCTGAGTCCCATCTCGCTCAATGAAGGTCGATTGGAGCGGAATGGGTGCTAATGTAGTTCGACAACTCTTGCAAGAAATGGATGCTGGATGGCAAAAGGAAAGGTAATGCTGCTTGTAGCCCAGCCGACCGCAAAGGGCCATATCAGGGCTGTCACCACGTTGAAGTTAACTCGCAAGGATGGCAAAAGCAATGTGAAGAACACAAAAAAACAACAATAATGTGAAGATTCAGACACCGAAGGGACAGGCGAGTTGCTAAAAAAAAAAAAAAAAAAAAAAAAATTAACCGAGCAGCCTAACATCCATTAACGGTGATTCACCCCGTAGTTATGAACAGGAAGAGCTTGATAACGAAGAAAAAATTGTAAGCTTCCACCAAGAGTTATAAGGAAAATTTCCTGCAGTGATGTCGAGTACGACTGAAACTTGGGGAAAATAACCGAGATGATCTTGCCAAACTTACAAATGGCATATTTTTCAAAACAAACTTCGGGACAAGAACTTACAAAAAGCACATAGAGGACAGAAATATACGGCCAGCTGTCTAGCACTTCAGGTTCCCTCTTTTAACCAGAAATCTTGCATCATCTTCCCAGTACAAACCCGCACTAATTTAACATGTCGGCATTCAGAAAGCCATTGTCAAGGACATGATAGCAAGTGGTTGAGGTTGAACTTGAAAGTCTGTCATTTGGACGTCACAAAATAAGGACTATGATTTGCACTGATGCAATAGTTTATTGGGACACGTGTCACATGAATATCTCTCTTCGTAGATGAAGAGGAGTGACTTCTAAAGTAAACGAATGATTGCCAGAATGTGTGGTGAACGCTTGGGAGTCACGGTGAGAGACACATTTTGGGGATAACTTGGCAGCCGCTTTGAAAGTCATGAGGAAACTGGACAGAGAGATGGGGGTATATCTGCGAGTTGATCCCACTGACTCAAATCAGACCTTCCTTGTGGAGCTGCATAAGAGCTTCTGGGTACAAAAAAGTGGAGGGGGGGCGGGGGGGGGGGGGGGGGGGGATTCTGAATGGATAGATGATTGATGTGTGGAGTTCATAAGAATATAAATGCATGTTTTCGTGGGTGAGCATGCACGTGTATATGTATAAATGTAAATCTACCAGTGAATGATGTGCAATCATCTATCATCCTCTTAAAGTAGCTTCATGGACACATTCAGTGTCAAAAACCTGTTTCCTTGTACCAGCTTGAGTGCATGCTCTGTTTTCAGCGGTCGGTTTTCCTACTTTTCCTTCTGAGTAATGAAGAGGAAAAAAAACTGCTTTTTACAGAGAAAAGAGATTTTCTACAAGTGTCAAAAGATGAACATCGTTTGTTTTTCTCTCCCTCGTATCATTCGCAATCTTCTTCGAGTTTGATGCGCAAATGCTGCTGTTATGTGCAGTCTGAATCTAATACTGTTTAAGTTTCGAAGTGGCCATCCATAGCGATTTTTTTGCTTCTGATCTTGTTAGATTTCCCATCTTCTGTTGACCCTCTTCTGCGTGCTTAGCAGCGATTCTCAAATGGGACCCTGTTTCTTCAGACTCTTCGCTGAGACTGCCATCTGAACTAGTGATGGCATTAAAACATTTTTCATCCGCGTTCACGCCTTTGAAATGACAGTCCAGTCTCGAAAGTAAATGTTGCCGTGGTCAGCAAACCTTGCTGCCACACAGTGCGACCTGGAGCAGAGAAATGGAAAGGCTGTCTCTCTGGGTTGAAGAGGCTGTTGGATTCACCGAGTTTCCCCCTCAGTCCGTAGTGCCTTATGTCTGGCATCAGACCGATGTGTCCTTTAAGTTTCCTGGTGTGTTCTGTGCCTAGAATATACCTTTATGCTCAGAACATTAGATACCGCAAGCTCGCCATCAGTTCGGAGTTATGGGCATGAAACTGTTTCACCATGGGAGTAATCGAGGCTACTACTTCCTTGTTATTAATTGTTTATTAGCTTTCCTCCCGCCTCGCTGAAAATGTCCTTTCTTACCGTAGAGCTGTGGTCATTCTCTATGGAGACAATGCTCGTTCTGTATTGAGACAGCGGTCTTTCTGTATCAAGACAATCATCGTTCTTTATCAATATGAGTGTTCTGTATTGAGACAACGGTCTTAATGTATGAAGACAATCATCATCCTTTATCGAGGCGAGTCTGTCCGTATTGAGACGTCAGTCTTTTTGTGCTGACACACTGGTATGTCTAAAAGGACCATTTTCCCCCATTGAGCAAATGGATATCAAGACTCACATTCTAATGTCTCGCTTGTTTACAAATGTTCCTTACAATTTGAATCATAACCAGTACCGTTAAACGAACGTTATATGTTTTCATTCTTAAATGCGACGTTCCCAAAATGGGTGTTGAAGAAAGCTGAATTAACAGTTCATGGAACACGAGGAGTAGAGTTTTGTCAACAGGGAGACATAATATTATGTTTTTAATGAACCAAAATGTAAGACTGTTTTTTTCGGGAATGTGTGTTTATATATGTTTCATTGGAGGAATTGTGGGGGTAGAGATGAGAAGGTAAAAATGAAAGAAAAACCTGTTTGAAGAGTGTGTCGTCGTCATCTGTACACGGAAACGCTAGCTTTGCTGCAAGGAGCCATAGGGTCTTTCAGTACGGGAACAGCAGAGACACACCGATCTATTTGTGCAGAAGCAGATGCACATTCGTGGGTCTGAACTGTAGTAGGGCTTGTTTCCAAAGTGCATCCAGTGTCTCTATGATGTTTGTACATTTCATTTTGAGACACTGTGCACAGTGAAAATAAAACTGACTTCGTCCTTTTTTTTCTTTTTTTTTTTTTTTGAGAACGATGAAAAGACTATATTTTACTCGTATCGTCGCCGTTAGGGACAGTGACCATCTCTTCTGTGGATAGACATTAGTCTTTCATTAAAGGTGATGGTATGCATCCTTTATCATCAATGTTGTCTTTGTCCAGTGGCCATCCTGTGCGTGTGCGTGTGTGTGTCTTGTGTTTTTTTTCAAATTGGAGACGTTCGTTTTACGAGGTAATCATTACCGAAAGGTAATCATTAGTGTTTCATTGAAAGACTTTGAAGAGTATCTGTGCTGCGATGAGTTCACGGATAAGGGAGCGCACAGGACTTTCTGTGAGGGACTGCGTGTAGTTGGTCTTTTACAATCATACACAGCCCAGTCGATCTCACAGGGCCTCCTCGGGGGAAAAGGGTTACTTCCTCAGCGAGTCAAAACCAAGTATAGTGACAAATTGAGACGAACAGTTATGTCTCTCTCTTCTGAATGAAAATATGTCTTCATTAAGAAATACCGGTCACTGGGTAGTAATATGATGGTATTTTTCGTTCCCGAGTCTCGTTTCTGTCAAAACAGTATTCTTTCTTTCTTTCTTTCTTTTTTTTTTTTTTTTTTTTTGGGGGGGGGGGGGGGGGGAGATCCTGGCTTTACCCTGGATGTCAAAGTCTATTTTGTAGGCAGGCATTGTTATACTGCAAATAGATACTGGCCTATTCATTTGCGCACACTGGTCTAGTCCTATCGCAGAATAAGTGTCAAGACTCATATTCCCCCGCCCATCCCTGTCCCTGAAAATGTCTCTTTTACGTTTCCTTCCAGAAGCCTTGTTGACCGCACAGGTAAGCGTCAAGACTCTTATTCTTAGGCCCGGGGTTTGAATCCCTATGAAACGGCCAGGCTGGAAGATATTTTCTCTTACGAGTTGACCTCTGTGCAAATTCCAATTCTCTCCTTATTTAATGGATGGATTGGATGAGACACACACACACACATATAGATATAGATATATATATATATATATATATATAAAAACACATTCTGCATTCACGTTAAATCCCATTCCACCTTACTTAGAATACTAACCCATTGTGTTCCAGTGGGCCCCAGGGGCAGTGAACTGTCAGTGACTCACCATGTCAAAGACACGGCATGATGGAAGGCAGAGCCAATCCCTGTCCTTCCGCCCCTTTTACCTTCCCTGAACTGAATCAGGCATTCACGTCCTGCTGGATGGACAGAGGGTTTTCAAGCAAAACAAAACAAAAAAAAAAAAATAAATAACTAAAACGAAAAAAAAAAAAACCTACCTCAAAATTCAAACCGTTTGGTCATGAGCAGCTCTGGGTAAAGAAGGATGACACGAAAAAAAAAAGAAAAGAAATTACACACAGGTGGCACGTTTCCCTACAGATGGAATGTGGCTTGTTTGAAGGTGGGGTTAATAATTGCACACACAAAAATCTCAGGATTGGTGATTCGCGCAGACCACGTTTTGCATCCAGATCGAAGAGATAAGAGACTGTCTCTTTGTCCTTTGTTTTCACTGCTAAGAATGTTATTTGTCCTGCCTGAAGAAGACCTAGTAATAGGCCAAAACACGTCATGTTTGTACTACAATTTGTTTCTCTGTTAAGCTGCTCCATAATTTGTTTTTGCTCTTGTAGTTCTTGCCAGGAAACAAATCAACAGAAAAAAAAAAAGGGGGGGGGGGGGGGGGGAGTTCCCTCCCTAAAGACCAATGCGTTCACTAAATGATCATCCTTACTGGCTTCATATGTCACACCTTTTGTAGGGAATATAGTCACTTATCTTCAAAGGAGACACAGACCTTTCATTGGGCAGAGACATCAGTTTGTGTAGGAAGATAGATCAAGGTCTTTTATGCCTGATATTGTAAAATCTTTAAGTAGAGAGCATCAATTTTGGCCTTAGTAGGTATTAATTATTTTCCAAAAGGAAGAATTCATGTTTTTTCTTTCTTTCGGGTAGAGATCTTTTTTCCTTGCCACATCTTTCATGCTACTTCAGTAGCATTATTGGAGAGATACAGACATTGCACTGCCGCCGAGTCACTTAGTGCTTGCCAAGAACTTGCTGTTAGCAGCTTTTGACATGAACTCACCATCAAAGTGGACATGGAGACAAAATCGAAATCACACTGGATCATTGAAGACAATGCTAATTATACGAGATCTATGTGAGGAGACAGATCTGCCTGTTTATTCATCGTGGACTATTTTGTAGTGCATCACTGATTCTGTATTCCCCCAATCTTCCTAGTCCCGATGTTTAGCTCAGGGATATGTGCCGGACACTCTGCTGTTCATATTTTAGATACAACTCCTGTCTTGCATATATTTTTCTGTTTGGAAGTGATTCAGTAGTGTGTGTGTGTGTGTGTGTGTGTGTGTGTGTGTGTGTGTGTGTGTGTGTGTGTGTGTGTGTGCACATGTGCACTCATGTGTGTGTGTGTGTGTGTGTGTGTGTGTGTGTGTGTGTGTGTGTGTGTGTGCGCGCGTGCACGCATGAATGTGTGTGGTGTGTGTGTATGTGTGTGTGTGGAGTGGGTTCGCATGCGTGCATCTGTGAGGACTTGACAATGGATGCGAGTACAAAGATGTCTTTGATTAATCAATCGGTCATGAAATATATGCAAACTACACTTTTCTAATCTGACTAACATCCAAACCGTCTTCGATTTCTTCAGGACTGGGCTTCAGAAATAAAATCACTGCTTCAAACAACTGACTCAAATTGACCAATAGGACAAAAATCCTTACATTTCTCCCCATCATCTACAGATCTTCTATGCCCATTACCAATTCTCTGCCCATTACCATTTCTCTTGGAAATGCCACTTTCTTACCATTTTTCTCTTCTTGGAAATGCCACTTTCTTACTATTTCTCTTGGAAATGCCACTTTCTTACCATTTCTCTTGGAAATGCCACTTTCTTACCATTTCTTGGAAATGCCACTTTCTTACCATTTCTCTTGGAAATGCCACTTTCCCATTTTTGGAAATGCTTTCCATTTTCTGATCGTGTCTGTGACTTTGGCCTTTCCTTTGATCACAATCTCTCGATGAATCAACACAACATCAAAACATGCCAGGCCGCATACATTGAACTCAGATTCATCAGCTCCATTCACTGACACCTCAGACTAGGAGGCAACTAAGACATTTGTCTAGGCTAGGATATTGTAAAGCACTTCTTGCTGTCTATCCTCAGAAACTCCCTAGCCCTCTTAAACAGGCTCAAAATAGTACTACAAAACTCGTCTTTAAACTACACAAGTCTCAGCACTGTACACCTCTTTAGAGAGCTCCTCTGGCTTCCAGCTGAACAAAGAATACAGTTCTAGACCTATCTTTGCTTCCAGTACATTAATGAAAATGTACTCTAAGATCTTTTTGAACTTCTTAGCGTTCATGTTCCATCATGATTTCTCTGTGCAATAGAAAGGTGCATGGGGGTGGGGGGTGGGGGGGGGGGGGGGAGAGCTTTAAGTATTTCTGCCACACAAACCTGAACTCATTGCTCATCTCCATCCTTTACATTTCGTAAGTCTTGTCCTTCAAAACTAGTTTAAAAAAACGTTTTTCTTTTCAAGAAATCTTCTGGGTGTCCTTACAGCTTATGTGCCTGTTTTGTTAGTGATGCAGTCATGTGGGAGTATGTGTGAGGTGTATATGTGCATGCACACATGTGCATGTGTGGACTTGACTAGGAAGAGAGCATGTGTGTGCATGTGTGTGTAATAGAGTGTGAAAAAGAGATGCTGTATACATGTATGATTTTCATCACTGTTCAGCGCTTTCATATATTTTGGAAAGTGCTGTGAAAATAACATTATCAATACCATGGCTGTTGTGAGTAGCTGAGTGAGCATGTTCTCATTTACAGACAGTATGGCCTGTTTACATTTTTTATTTCAAAAAGAAAAGGCGAAATGATGACATGAAATATGTCTACAGCTGCAACATATCTAACAAAACAAACAACAAACAAAAAAAATCGCTGAGATGTCATTATGTATATGATTCATATATCTTAGAGGTGATGTGGGATAAAAATACAAACGCAGGCACTTTGGTACATTGAGCATATTGGTACAAGCAAGAAAAAAAATCCTCAAAAAAGATTTTTGATCATATGTAAAACTAAACATGCCATGGAGCACTGTGTCATTCACTGTGCGCAAAGATAGCAAAACCTGCTACATCATGGGATTCAAACATGGTAACAATAGTGATTTAACATTAACAAAGGTAGAAGTTCGGGGTGGAATTACTTCATTTTTTTATCATTATAACCCAGCAGACCAGACAGAGCCTTTCCAGGAGAGTCAAACTTGTACAGAAAATGAACATGAAATTCTGAACAGGTCATTTCATCAAAAAAAAAAGATAACATTCTGAAAAAGAAACAAACAACACAAGTAGATTAGGGCCTAGTAGCTAAGCTACTGATGTCCTTATACAAAATGATAACAAAACTATGCTGAGAGCACAAGGTGTTCATATTTTACTGCCAGATTTCCTTTTAAATCAAGAAAAAAATAAAGGAAGAATATTCAAATGCCACCCAATTAGATCAAAAGCCATGTGGGTGGATACTGCAGAACTGACAGACACATCTAGTCGCCATATTAGGACAAAAAATCTGGCATGTCATAATTTTCATTTAAAAGAAAAAAAAAAAGAAAAGGTAAAAGAGTTTCCAGAACAAAGAGAGGAGAATGGTCAACAAAGGTAGACAAACAGTAAACGACAGTAAAGAAAGAGGTAAATAAAACAGGCAGAGTCACCACACAGGCAGACCAAGAGCTGATGCCAGTAGAGAAAGACAACAATAAGAAAGGCAGAGTCAAAGCGAGCAACAGAAAAGAGGAAATTGTTTGCACAGAACTTCCAGTTGGTTTGGGTACTTTATATTCTGAAAGAGCCTACGGCATCCCCAAAGGGGCTTGGGACTCACTGAGAACAAGTAATGCCGGTATTGCACTGAAATCCCTCAACTGCATGCTAGTAATGCTATGAAATTCCAGAATAAACAAAACTTTCCAACCAATGACAGTACCTGAACTGCAGTTCAAACTTGTCAGACTTCATTGGATGGCAAAATAACCACGGCCCAAAAATATGAATAACGACCATTTTCAAACCTGGAACAAGAAATTAGCTTTCTTTTATGTTTTTTGAAACATGTCATCATAAATTTGTAGCCAATCTACAGAACATGAGGATAACATAAAAGAGTCTACTTTCCCAATATATATGAAGTATAGAGATAATTGGTGAGACTTGTCTATCATTTATTTCACGGTAGAATGAAGCAGTTGGCTTTGCCACTTAATGAAAAATAAGAAATCCAGTTGTGACTATTACATTGCATTGACATCTGAAGTCCCTGTGAAAGTTGAGGTATTTGTAATATTGAGACCCAGCTCTAACTCAGATGCTCTAAGTTGAAGGAAGAGCAAATGGCAGACGAGACTAAAGAAACCCCATGCTAGTCATGTCCCTGCATGACTAGGTATCTTCGATGGATGCCTTTAGCAGGATTGCAGCACTTATGCCTTCCTGTTGCTTTAATCATGGACAATATGTAAATAATGCACAACAGCTTTAGTGGGAAAAAGTCATTCTCTAAATATGTGGTATCACAAAATGCGTAGACTAACAGCCATTAACATTCTGTATGTCATCAACATGACCCAAAACCATGAAAAAGAACACAGAGGAACACCACAGAAGAGGGATCAATTATCACACTGCAATCAAAACAGTATGCAAATAAAGCCATCATGTCTAGTCTAACCATAGCTCAGCCAAATGCACAAGGCTCCGTCTGGGTTGATAAGGCCTTTACAAACTGTATGGGCATTTTCCCTGACAACTTCAAGACGATGGGACTGCTCCCTTTAAAAAGCCTTCACATGTATCACTGGACCAATCTGCAATACATCAGCTGACAATCCAAAGTTGCCTATTCCACAGAATCCCATATGACTGCAATTATCACAAATGCCTTACTTCGTAATAAGCAAAAGTAACTGTGCCAGTTGCTGTTCTGGTTTAACTTAAGCATCAAGATACAAAACCAAAACAATCACTGGAGCCTGGACAGCACTTACACACACACACACACACACACACACACACACACACACACACACAATCTGACCAGCTTCACAGAAAATGCAAGAAAAACATCCACGGAACAAAGACAGTAGAAACAACCTGATCTTCAGTTACTAAGCAACATGCTCTGCGCATTTTCGTCCCTTGCATCTGGTAGTGAATATGTATACAAATTTAATCCAAAAAAATTTGCATAGGATTCCCAGAAGGCAAGGTTCACTTAACAACAAACATCAAATTGAAACATTTCTCTCTCCCCGAATTCTATGCAGTGTCATGTTCTAGACACAATCAGCTCTCAAAATTAGACTTTTTTAGGTCTACAAAGTGAATGCTGGAAGACAGTATCTGACAATGATGTCTGCTGAATATAAGCATTTCTTAAATCTAACATGACCCCGAGAGACAATTCAGGTTCAGGAATGTGAAATACAGGGGAATAAATAAGTGATATGTGTGTGTGTGTGTGTGTGTGTGTGTGTGTGTGTGTGTGTGTGTGTGTGTGTGTGTGCGCGCGCGCATGTGTGTGTGTGTACATGGTCTGCAAATTGGTGACTTCAGAAGGCATTTGATTTTGTGCTGCCTGCAATAATCCACAGCCAACTTCAGGGTGTGTGACCTTTTCGAAAATTCATTCATTCATACAGTATAACTTCTAAAAGACCCTGTGCTGCAAGAACCCAAACTCAATTTTAGAGGTCACACGCTTTGAACAATCCATACATGCAAATGCTCGAACAAGAGCTTATGCTGCCACAAAACTTTTTTAAACAGTTTTAGCGATCACTGACATGTTTTAAACACAAAAACACATTCATCTAGTAAAACCTTCAAAAGTTCCTGTGCTACAAGAAATCCAAGACTAATCTTTGAGGTCATTGACAGCTTAAAAAATCTGTTCATTCAGACAGTGCAGCTTCCAAATAATCATTCTTTGAATTACCTCTCTCTCCTTTCTAAGATTTGCCTTTTTAAGGGCCGTTTTTATCTCTGCCTGTACTAGTTTACCTCCTAGCAAAGCCTCCCTTAACGACACATTCTTTCATCAATTCTGGAGGTCATTGCTGACAGGCACCTCAGTACTATGTTCAATTGCAGCAGTGACAGGGGAACTGGGTAAATGTGGAATGAAACAGGTTTCCAAGAACCAAACGACTACAGCATCTACATGGAAACTCCAGGTCATGCATACACTCTGCAAACCTGAGGTAATAGGGTAACAAGAATCACAAGTCCCAACCACCTTTTCTTTCCTTTGTTTACAACGTAGTCTTTTTCATGTGAATTCTCATACCTGCGAGAAAAAGTGGACGAGAACAGTTAAGAAATTCAGAGGATATGTAAGTGACAAGGTTGAATATAAGCTTGTAATCAATATACTCTAAAACTAAACCAGAAGTACTGCTGCATCTCCTGATATGGTATGACAGAGAGATCATACGGAGTACAATGTTATAAAATGAAGGATGGATGGAATGTATTGGAGGGAAACATGTCAAACAACTGAACCCAACAGAAAACTGTTGGCGCTTCTGGTTCTCAATATTAACAGAAAAACCCAACAGTTAAGGCAAATGCAGTGACGTCTAGGGTTGGGGAATCATGGAAATGCATGCCAAGCAGCAAACAACTGCTGTAGAATGTTCTTATCCTCAAATAAAACTGGTCAGCAGACTGCAACATGCAGTATCCCTCATTCCATCAGCACAATGCACCTTGCCCCATTCCTTGTGCCTTTACAGATCTGGTCAGTAGACTGCATCATACACTACTTAGTTTCTATCAATTTTTCATTATACTGGGAATTCTGGGGATTACACTCTTTAGAATAACAGTTGGGCAAGGCCAGCCATGGGACGTATTATGCTCAGGACCGACTTCGAACAGGGCTTTCAGGAAAAATCATGATTTTGCAGAGCAGTCGCTCGGAGTGCCTACGAACGACTCTGGTCTGGGCAGGCCTGTCTGTGAACAGACATCAACAAGGTTTTCAGCAATATTTTGTTTCAATATTGAATTCTGTATCAATGCCACATGAGTCCCAACCCTATAGCTGCACCATGTCTGCACTTTTAAAGGACGCCACAACTGACAAGACTTTTGTTCATACAATATCCAACAAGCTCCACAGAAATGAATCCTGCCTAAAATGGCAATGCAACGTCAGACATTATTGACCTTTCAGACATCATATGTTTTGAAAACAGAACAGCCACCAGCTTTTCAGTAAAAATGACTGAAAATTACAATGTGTTTAATAAGACAACCCTTATCCACCAATGAGAAGCGAGTACTGAAATAGATATACACCCTGAAAAAGGAAAACCAACAACACCACATATGATTTAAGAACAGCTGTTTTAAAGCTGGCATATCCTAAGCACGAAAGGGAAGTTTGACAGAGGGCATGGGCTTGTAATAGATTTCTTCCGATCGACAATCACAGATATCGCCTTCTCTTCTTTCACCAAGTGCTGTCTCTGATCGGAACAGGAGATCATGGCCAGCACTCTGGCCAAGAGTTGGTGCACAGTCAGCTGGTTTGAAGGACTTGGTGAGACACAGTTCAATCTGTTCCAGTAACACTTTGCCAGTAGTCTGTAACATTTCCACGTCAGTTCATCTGCATTATTCATTTGTTCACATTTACTGCTGAACTGAGTTGTAAACAAAAAAGTAAAGCAGGCACAAAAAACTTCATTATCACAGAAATCATATTAGAAAGACAAATGAAAGTTAAGTTCATAGTCAAAGTAATCACAAAATCCACATCAGGACTGCAAAGTAGTTAAAAACAACAAGAATAACAACAACAAAATGGTACTAACTATCAGTGGAAAAATGCTGATATAAAAAAAACAAAACGAGTCAACTCTTTAACTGAAGAATTATCTAAAACAGAGTTGATCTAAAACGAAGTGTATCGACAACCATGTTTTCAAGTTTGATCAACTTTAAGTCATTGATTCCCTTTAGAAACAAAAGAAAACAAAAAACGTCAAGTGAACATCTCACATTCATGGAATATGCTGTACAATGTTTGTGCCTGTTGCTGAATGCATTCTAATATGCAATAACAAGATGGTACAAGATGGTTTAATGTGGAGTGGTTTATCACACAATATGCATCATGTTAGCTTCTCACTTTGCCCTGCCTATTTACGAAGTGAAAAGCACCACCATCTGCATTTGCTGCCATTTCTGAGAGAAAACAGCAAAATCTATGGTTGTCCATATCAACCATGTATATCAAAGACAACTAGACAAAAATTTTTGAAATTTAATATACATGATCACAAAGGAATGTTTTAAGAATTAATTTCAGATAATTTCATTATTTTTGTCTTTATTAAAAGATTTCATGGGGGGGGGGGGGTCATTTTTTTTTTTTGACTCATGTTCACAACCAAAGCAACACAAAAAAATCATAGTAAACACAAGGCTCATAATAAATGGAGTGGAGATCGACAAAGATTCACTCATTTCAGAGATATTATCTCCTTCCATGATAAATATCATGCCATTCATACTGAAAGTTTGTGGGTTATGTCTGTCCAACAATTAGTCAGGACCAGAAAAACAGAGGCAACTGACCACACCCACCAAACTGTCAGATGTAGGGTAGGGTAACGTTGTTTATAGCCCTGCTGACTGCAAAGGGCCATGCAACAGCATTGAAGTCAAATCACAAGTCTTATAATCAACAACAAAGGTATATGACATGGAATGCACCACCGAGTGTTTTCACCCTCTAA
This sequence comes from Conus betulinus, assembly GCA_016801955.1. Taxonomy (NCBI): domain Eukaryota; kingdom Metazoa; phylum Mollusca; class Gastropoda; order Neogastropoda; family Conidae; genus Conus; species Conus betulinus. Next base: position 287,211 of record JADBJO010000787.1, on the reverse strand, counting down.
AAGACAAAAATAGGTGTAAAAAGAGTGGCCTGCACGCAAAATGTACAAAACTGTTTCTTCTTTACGGCCGCCTCAGAAACATGGTAAAAGCGCTTACAGGTTTGGACAGATTTTAAGGTTTGTTACCTGTCTGTGAGATCCTTTCCTCTGCCTGAGGTCTTTGACACAAGCCTGGGTTTTGGGTTTCAGATCAATGTGAGGGACAGACAATCTTCTCAACTCTTTCTTTGTGGCACTCTTGGCAAGTTCATCTACTTCATTTCCTCAAATACCCACATGCTGGGAACCCAGGCAAAAAAAAAAAACTATGTTACATCCATCTGATTTCAGAGAGGTGTACAGTTTGAATAACTTCAGCAGTTGAGAGTGCATGAGGTTACAGCCAGCAATGGCTCCAAAGCAGAATCGGAGTCCGACGAAATGAGGAAATCTTTATATTTTGATTTAGAAACCATTTCAAGAGCCATGACCAAGGCTGTCAACTCAGCAGTGTAGATAAAGCTGTCAGTGGGAATGTGCAGGGTTCAGCGAGTTAAAAGGTACAAATGAGTAAATATAGATGAAACCTGTATGTTAGCCTGCACAACAAAGCATCCTCAAATATAGTTTGGATTTGAAAGCTTTGGTCAGCTTGTGTGGTTCTGTCTTTTTGCCACAGGTCTCTAACTACCAGACATCCTGAAGTCTCTGCATGTGGCATTCCTGGTAAGCTGGCCAACAACTTCAATGCCCAAAATTCCAACATATATCCAAAGTCTAGGTGAGAACAATATTGTTACCATCAAAAGACTGACATTGGGATGAACATAGAAAGGCTAGAGTCGAGGAAGAAGAGGAAAAATAAACCCTCAAAAAATCAGAACTGCCACTGACTCAATGGTACAAACTGTCTTATGTTCACAATTTAAGTGTAGCCATCCAAACTGAAACATAGTGCTCAAAAGTGGCATCACAAGTCTGACATGGTAGCTCTTTCAGTCACATTTCACTTCACACACGGCATGGTAGTGGAATAAGAAAAGGGAATCTCATTAGTTATAATGTGATTTTGAATTGACCAACAAAATGGCCGACAACGAAACCAACTGGTACGGTGACAAAATCGCAACAGTCTCTACTGATTATCCTTCTGATTTTTTCTTCCTCTACTTATTGAAATGAAACTGGCCATTTATGATGAAATATGTCAACAATCTAAAGATCTGCATATTCTTGATACTGTGTCGCTGAGTCTGTGAAGCTGTTTCTTAGGTGGTTGTTTTTTTTTTCCCTTTTTTCCTTAGCATTTCATCATATAGCTTGGTAGGACAGCGCTGTCAATGAAATCATAGCATACTGTGCCAGAAGTATAGCACTTTGCAGTTCTGAATGACAGAAATGCAAGATAATGAGGCTTTTGATGCAACTAGCTAGACAGTAGAGCAATCATTCAAATAAAATGAGGTAGTTTATGACACAATTCATCTAAACTTACTGCAGATAGAAAAAACACACACATACACAAAAAACTGTACTCTAAATCTTCTCTGTGCTTGAACTAGGTTTCAACATCTGGAAAGGTTTCAGCCAGGTCCAGCACCACCAGTCCACTGGGATCAATCAACATCTGGTTGTTGTGAAGCAACTCACCAGAGGAGACACTGCAGTGTGGCTGAACCACTTTGCTGATGATCAGTGGTACCTGTTCTGATCCAAAGTATGCAGGACACCATCTACTATGCCTCAAAAAAACTTGTTTTATCACAGAGACAGTGACTCAGTCCCCATTTCAAAGGCACCACCACATCCATCCAATGACAGTCCCAAGGACTTATCCGTACGATGACTTAAGGTCACCACTGGAGTAAAGTATGAAGAGCCGCAGGCTTTGAGAACTTTGTTTTAAATCAAGTGATGATCAAAGTGGATAGGATGATCAAATATTGCTATGGAGTTCCATTCTGCTCCAAGACTATATGTGACAGTGTTGTACTGTATTCTTCCCTTCATGGTATATGTTGACATCAGTCACACCTGAGAGGTACAGACACTTGCAATGATGGTCAAAAATCCTGCACAATGCACTCTAACATGAGGCCATTTAAAAAGATGCAATGCCAGTCTTTTAATCTGAGCCCATAGCAAGAATCACATCAGTGAACACCTCTTGACCACACTGAATCATGACATCCAACCCACTGCCTGCTGTGCCAAATCCACCAGAACTGAAAAATCCAACCCCACCAGTGAAAAATCACCAGCCTCTTGACGGCACTGAATCATGACATCCAACCCCTCCGCCTGCTGTGCCAACCAGAACTGAAAAACCCCACCAGTGAACGCCTCTCTTGACGGCACTGAATCATGACATCCAACCCCTCCGCCTGATGTGCCAACCAGAACTGAAAAACCCCACCAGTGAACGCCTCTTGATGGCACTGAATCACCCAGTGAACACCTCTGACCAGGCTTAGCCATGACCTCCCAGCCCACAGCCAGTCATGTTAAACACCTGCACCACAGTGGCTTCATATTTCAGCCATTTTGATCCTAGGAAACCAACAAAAATAAAACATTAACGACCTGCAGAGGGTCCACTGTCACCAATGTAGACAGATGTACAGTGGACCAATGAACAACAATGGATGAACGAAAAAAACCTACTAAGGAGAGAAACACCTGTAGACATGCTCCATGGCCAAGATATCCATCACTACACACCACTGATGCAGCTTACTTGATAGGCAAAGTAATGACTGAGTGAAACCTATTCCTGTACATTCAATGTAACAGGCAATGCTTTGTACACTTTCATCCTGTACCTCATCCTTGGAATTGACAGAAATGGTCCTAAATTTCAGACAGGGTCAAAATTACACTGAAACAAAACAACAACAACAACAACAAAAGAGACTGACAAATGCTGATGTCAAAGTAGTAACCATACTGATTTCAGAAACGGTTAAAACAATGTTGATTTCAGAAGGTCAAAACAGCACTTTTTATTAAGCATTGCAGAGATTCTATCTTGATCTCTTTTCCTTTTTCTTGCTTTTGTTTTTTTTTTTTTGGGTTTTTTTTTTTGGCTTTTTTGTTGTAGTTTTTCAATGAAATACAAAATCCACACAAAAATGAAAATAATGCATTTTAGTAGACGATATGAAATTGCTGGGTAAATGACAAACAGATTTTCGGGGTGATGCATGTCTTGCCAAAACTGTACATAAACACATGATCAAGGATGTTTTGACTCATTCCTCAGTGAAATATACAGGACAGCTCACTGAATGGGATAAAAAAAAAAAAAAAAAAAAAATGCACAACGTAACTCCTGTTCTCAATTTACACATTTTCTCATCTTTTCTACATGACCAGCAATACCTCTTCTCTGAACCAAGATCTCATATAACAACTAAACCTGAAAAGCAGGCAACTTACCTTATCTCTCAGACATGTGAGTAAGGGCAAAGACCCAGCGCTGCTACGCACAGTATTCACAACATCCTCAAACTGCACAACATTAAGAACATGTTTATATTATTGGAAAAATCAAATGAGAAACTAACAAAAATCAAAGCTGTACCTCAGCCTCTCTTAAGAAATATCCTGACAATTTTCATCATTTTATTGATCCTTGCACTCTTGCAGGCAGGTTGGATTATAAATCTGTCCCAGAAAAAGTAGACAGATCATATTCAAAACAGTATATCGCCAATCGGCCAACAAAATCGCCTCTTGCAAACTATTACTTTTTACACATAGTCCCCTGGTTGTCAACATTATGACAAACTTTCAATCATGAAGTGTATTTACAAGACAATGGTGTCATACACCAGTAAAGTGAAACAAAATGCCTAAATCTAACGATAATTTTCTTTGTATATTTTCTGTGTGTTTGTGTGTGTGTGTGTGTGTGTGTGTGTGTGTGTGTGTGTGCGTGTGTGTGTGTGTGTGTGTGTGTGTGTGTGTGTGTGTGTGTGTGTGCGCGCGTGTGTGTGTGTGTGTGTGTGTGTGTGTGTGTGTGTGTGTGTGTGTGTGTGTGTGTGTGTGTGCGCGCGCATGCTTTTTGTTTTCTTTTAACTGTTTTCTGTTGCAAAAAATGCTTCTCAAGCCATCTTGAATCATCTTACCTTGTAGCCTCTGTCAGATGATGGTGTGATGCCGCCTTTCTCGAAAAACCTGGAGTGAATAGTTTAATGAATAGTGAAAGTCATATCCTATTTAATGGCTGTGTCTTGCTTCTTTTCCTATTTGCTCTGACTGTGTCTAAACAATTCATCAGCTCTAAGTTTCTGAAATGACTTCATACAAACCACAAACTATCAATAAATGCAACAGGAATCCCTTCGAAGCCCTTAAACAGTACACTTCTCTGTACTGATGGATGGCAAAGGTCAGTTCAGGCTTTGCCACCAAATCACACACCCCTCTCCCTACCCCAATCAGAAGACAACATGCGATCATTTTATTCCTGACCAGCTCCTACACAGAACTGAGTGACTGTGTCCTCATGATGGAAAGACTAGGATCACAGACTGACAACTGTCGCTGACTTTGGTTCTGTCATATATCCCAATACATGCTACCATCTGTGTTTATAGGACCAGGTCAATGATGGGAAGTATACCCCTCAAAGCCTGCATGGAAAAAAAAAGAGAGAACAAAGGAAAAATGATGAAATCAGGAACTCTCATAAAGAGGGGGGTGGGTTTACAAGCAAGCACATGTTGCACAGTATGCTTCAGTTCAAGATATCCTACTCTGGCAGAAATGTGCACTATAACCCTTCTCTCTGTCTCTTAAATTACTGTAACCAAATACATTCACATTTGTTTTTGTAAAACTGAAATGAAAAAAAAAAAAACATAAATTTTAAGAGCTAAGATATGAGAAAGAAAATGCAACCACAACAGTCTACCTCTTTTTTCACAGCTGTTCACTGTAAGACTGGCACATTTCCTCTCCATTTCCCTAGTTTTTCTGCTGTCATACTAAGTAATAACAAACGAATATAAACATAACTCTTTCATATTTTGGTCATGTTTTTTCTGACTCCCAATGTGAAATCAGTTGAAAATGTTTAAAAGCATACAGGTACAAAGCTTGTAGTTGTACAAGGCAGTTTCTGTTGATGTAAAGCAACAGGCTACTTTCTCTGTGCTAGGGTATGTTAAAAACAAAAAAGAGCTGAAATCATGACTGGAAATGATAGTAAACATACACTGCACTCATTGAAGCATGTCACTGCTGATGCTATGCATGGCCTGTCAGGAAAGTTAGTTGCACAAAGTGAGGCGACTGCAGGCGGAAATCTAAACAAATCTCAAAAAGTGTTTATAACCGTTCTGCCAAACAATGTAGACAAACAAATCACAAGACACTGATGGGTCCATCTTGCGCCAAATTTGACAAAAGAAATGTGATTGCTTGTTCTTCACTTTTGTAGTTCTGAGTGTTGTTCATCTTGCCTGAAGAAGACCAAAGAGGTCGAAAACACACCATGTTTTGTCTTGTGATTTGTTTGTCCACGTTGTTTGGCAGAGTTATCATAACCACTGTTTAAGATCTGTCAGGAAAGACTAATCAAAACAGGCACTTTAAAACATCAATGTCATCAATTAGGCCAGCAGTTGTGGACAACCTCCTTTGGTAAGTGGCCTATTATTGAGTGACATTGACAGCTGCCACACACTGTTGATGCATGGACTGTAAGAGGACAAGCCAAATGTGGTTAACAGTGCAATGATGTCTGGCATGAGCGTAAAGCCACTCCGAGGGCATTAAACGCACGTCGCCACAACACACAAAAGTAGGCGGTGTATGGCTGTTACACACTGTCACACTCATCTCTCCAAAAATTCAGAATTAAAAAAAGGCAAAAAAAAAAAAAAATAACACACAAGGATTACAAATGAGCTGAAAAGAAAGCCAAAACGGAAAAAGCTCTGCATGGTCTCCATCTTCCTCTAGTTTTAGATTTTAGCCCTTGCTCTTACCAAGATGTGATGATGATGATGATGATGATGATACAGACAGCTGGAACTTTTATTTGAAGCTTTCTACAAAAGAAAATAAACAGAAGGCCATCCACAATGCGTACAACTTCATCCAAAGTTATATTTAATTTTTGTATGCCCACATACAAAGACACACATATATACACACATATATGTACACATATATATACAGACACCTGTGTGTGCTCACACAAACCCATAAATTCCACACACACGCACACGCATGCACGCACGCACACACACACACACACACACACACACACACACACACACACACACATGCACGCACACGCAAATGCACTTCTGCACACGCACACACACATGCACATACGTGCAGGCACACACACACACACACACACACACACACACACACACACCTGCGCAAACACATACACACACAAGCGCGCACACATGCATGTGCACATGCACACACATCAGCCCGTGCCCACACATCCATACACACACATGCACATTCATTACACACACACATACAAAAAAAAAAAAAAAAAAAAAAAAACAAAACAACACCAGTGTTAGGTAGGTCAGACATCTGCTAAGTCGTAGCCACAAGACCCTTTCTTCCTTCAATTCCCTCATCTTAGTTGTTTGTTTATTTATCCATCAGCTGCAAATCATGCGTAGCGTGGTCTCAAAACTTAGTGGATGTGGTGTAGCGTATATGGACTAGTCTGCACGCAGTGACACCTCCTTGATGAAACTGAAACTGTATGCACACTCTCTGTATGCACACTGGAGCTGTGTATACCTCACCCGAAATCACAAAGTGTACAAATGGAGCATGTGTATCAAAAACGATTTTGCCCGTGGAGGTACTCACTAAATTTTTTCAGTGCTTTAAAAATTCATTTTCTGTGCTTTAAAAATCATTTGCAACCATTCTGACTGCTCTGTCTACCGACTGCTTTGTCCATGCTCACCCCTGAAAAGGCAGTAAATGTTTGTGGAGGTAAAACATCTGTTTACTACTTACAGCTTTTGCAAAAACAAATACTCAGTAACACAACTAAAATGTCAGACATTCTGGTCATCAATTTTTCAGAGAGCGACCACCTTACTTCACACAACATTAAGGAAGAATGTAACAGAAAAAGCAAGACAGACTTGAAAAGAGAGGGGAGAAAAAGAGAAATAAGACAGCTAGATCGCGTGACATGGTGGAGTACTCACATTGCCAGGTTGAAGCGGTCATGCAGGTTCAATGTTTCATTGAAATAATGCAGTTCATCTTGCAGGGCAGGCAGGGAAGTTGCACAGGTTCCATGTTTGTCCCACTCATGTTCCCTAGTCAGAATGAATATGCTGAATACCAAAGAAGAACTGGGGCCGGAAATTGGGAAAAACAGAGAGGGAAAGGGGGAGGGGTGAGAGCATACCACTCAAATCTATGCTTTAATAAACACTCAAACAAAAAGATTTGTAAACTTTTTTTAAGAATGTTCATTTCACTGGCCAACAACAAATTAATTTTCAATCAGTATGATATAAATTATCAGTCACAGCACTAGCTTTGAGAAAAAAAAATGAACACCAAAATGTTTCACACTCAAACAATACTGGCTGCATCAATTTTTTGTGTGATTATGGATAAAAGTTGAAAAAAAAAAAAAAAAAACCCTCTGATGGCAGTCTTACCTCCATGCCTCCCATGTTCAAATGATACTGACTACATTAGTCTGCATGACAAGGTGTGTATTGCAAAAAAAAAATCTGACAGCTGAGTATTTTTGCCATGCTTCTTGCAAAAACTAATGATTCCTGCTGGTAACGATACTGGATACATGAATAACTACATGATCAGAGGTCGCTACTCGTACAAAGTATGTCTCTGAAAGTGGAGTATGATTGCTGTTCACCATAATGTGTTTAGTCCATCATAATCTTTAGCAAAAAGGACAGCAGAGGCTCTGTACAGGTGGATGATCAGGGCTGTTCAAAACTGAGGGACGTTTCTGTACAGCTTCCTCAAAAGAACAAACCAGCATACTGGGGTCAAGTGCAAAGAAACATACAATGTCAATGATCTTCCCTCATTATGATAGCAACATGTGAAGACAGACTGAAAGCCAGCTACGCCAAAAGGCGCCTCTCTGAAAATGTCTGGAATATCCAGAATGATCTGATGGCGGACCATCAACAACTATGCAGCCACTTTTCACTCAGGATGTCCACGACTGGAACTAAGAGCTACATCAATGAACATGATGGCTATATCTATCATATCAGAAACTCACGTGAATGATGCGAGGAGGTTCTGTTGAAGTCAAGTGATAATCTATTAAGAGTAGGTCGGGCAGTTTGACAGACATAAACAAAAAATCGTGTGCATAAAATTAGAGTGTGGAAGACTCAAGCCACACTGGAGTCTGAACCACACACAATAAGCATGGTAAGCACAGAAATGCTTGACACTGTTTTTTTTACAGGTGACCATAGCATGCAACATGACTGACATGTATCATCATGTGCACAAGGCTGCCATGAAGTACAATTCAACTTTTCACACTTTCAATCTGAGTATTCCCAGAATTCACTGCAGTCCCAGCTTTCTTAGAAACAAACTGCGACTGCTCGGGTCACATGGGTTGTTCAGCATGCATGGGTCTGTGACTTTGACAACATGCATCAAGAGAAAGAAGAGATGCTTGCCTGCTCATCTCTGTTTACATGTTTGTGGTACCAGTTATCATGCAGGCATTATCAGAAGATATCCAGCAGCCACTGTAGCCATGCGACTAGTGCAATCTCCATACCTTAAAGCCATGGATGGTGATTGGGATATGCTTCAGCAGGGCAGGAACATAAGGGTACCAGCACCACCCTGTGAAGAATTCATTCTGACTTCCAAGAAGAACAGTTCAGACTATAACAAGGTAAGAAAATTTGAGAGTACCTTTTCCCCCACCCCACACATTGGTCACTTTAAACAAATGAGAGTACACACACTTCTGGCTCCTTCAGTTGACTTCAGCTTTACCTTGACGTAGCTTTTGACCACACACTTCCAACGATGTGGGTCACCAATGGCCATAAGGTTTATGTAGGCTTTACTGCTTGGTTTTACTCTATTTATCACTCTTCAAATGATGCAGATTACACAAGACTTTTCTTCCTAAAACAGCCTTCAAGAGTTTATACTTTAAATGAGGATGAGGGCAGCCCATGACTCATCCTCAATGCACTGTCGTATCCAAAAGTATTGTTTAAAATACGGGTCCTCCACAACCCATGTCATCAGAGGAGTATAATGCCAATGACCCAACTGATTCTGTCTTTCCCTTGATGCACATACACCAAACTCATTTGATATATAGCTAATTAGGTCTTTGACATATACCCAAATTTCAAATAGGAAGTTGTGGATAGTTCAAGAGATCTAACGTGGATAGTTCACGAGATCTAATGATTTTGCTGAGTCTTGGTTGTGGGTGACCCAGGAAGCATGTCAAATCAATGAAATTTGAAAGGATAATAACTTTCCATGTTGCAATTATTTTATAGTTCTTTTCACACATTTGACACTTCTCTAACAGGATCCTTTATACTGTTACCAAAATACTACTATTTTGTAAATAACCTTTTTTTTAACTTCTGGTTTCATTAAACTTCTGGTGATCACATGGCTTTGCAGCCAACATGGCTTCCATGGACAGCAAAGCCCAATCTATTCATGGAATATGAGGAACAATAATCAAATGTAAGATACGCACACCTATAGTGAAGATCTTATCTTTTTGTTTGAGGGCAAAAGAACAGAAGCAGCACACTCGTACAGAATGAGAGAGACAATGACACAGAAGAGAGAGGACTGTTTGGTCAAACAAAGCACTTGTTCTGGTCAAAAAAAGCATTTATTGTATTGATTGTAAATGATACTACACTTCTATAGTAAGCTTCATTTTCACACTTTACCTGGTGCATGTAAAAGTGTTTCTCTCCAAACATATTTAAATACAAAACTAAAAACATGTATACTGTAGAGGAATTACCTTTCAAAAGCTCCATTTAAAAAAAATATGTATTACAAAAAAATGATGAGTTTGTTTCAAGTCAATTGGAAATAAGGTTATAACACTTTTAACTTATGATGCACAGCTGTCCGGCCGAGATCAAAATCGTGCTCTTTTGTTCCTGCCTGCCCGGCAGGCGATAAACAGAGGGGTGTGACTCCGCGCTGAGTGCTGAAAAGCTGGAAGCGCACGTGTGTAGGGCCCCATCCCTTTTCTTAAGGGAGCGCGTGTGTTCTCATGCTGTGCTGTTCTTGTTGTGCTTTACGATTATTATTCTTCCACACTCCATATAATTAACTGTGTGTGTGATTTTGTGTGTTGTGATTCTGCTTTGTGCCGTTGATATATAACTTGGTTCATCCCGCGTTCTTGAGTTGTTGTTTTTTTTTTTTTTCCATTGAGAAGTTCGTTTTCATAAGTTGGCCAGGATCCGGCATGTGTATACGTATATCAGCAAGCTGTGTACATGAGTGGTGCTACTGCTCGAGAGAAGACATTCTAGGCCTACCAGGCATACTTTTTTCTCTCTCTCTCTCTTCTCTCTTGCGCCTGCTCTGTGTGTGTGTGTGTGTGTGTGTTTGTTTGTTTGTTTTTGTTTGTGTGTGTGTGTGTGTGTGTGTGTTGTTGTTGTCGTTGTTGCTCTCTCTCTTTCTCTTTCTGTGCATACATAAGAGTAAGAGTGTGCAAGTGAGTACCCAAGCGTGTTTTAATGATAGAGTGAGCTGTGATATCTTGTGATCTCTCTCTCTCTCTCTCTGTCTGTCTGTTTGTCTCTCTCTCTCTCTCTCGGTCGGTCGCACGCGCGCGCGTGCATGCGTGTGTGTGTGTGCATGTGTGTGTGTGTGTGTGTGTGTGTGTGTGTGTTGTTGCTGTTATTGTTTGTTGTTGTTCTCTCTCTCTCTCTCTCTCTCTCTGTATACATAAGAGTGAGAGTGTGCAAGTGAGTAGCCTAGCGTGTTTTAATGATAGAGTAAGCTGTAATATCTAGTGATCTCTCTCTCTCTCTCTCTCTGTGCGTGCGCGCAAGTGTGTGTGTGTGTGTGTGTGTGTGTGTGTGTGTGTGTGTGTGTGTGTGTGTGTGTGTGTGTGTGTGTGTGTGTGTGTGTGTGTGTGTGTGTGTATCCATCAGTTTATATACCGCTGTTGTTGGTGTGTGGGTTTCTGTTAATATGCGCGCGCATGTGTGTATGTGTGTGTGTGTGTGTGTGTGTGTGTGTGTGTGTGTGTGTGTGTGTGTGTGTGTGTCGTCTCTCTCTCCTCCCTCTCCCCCCCCCCCCCCCCCAACAAGGTCAGGTAGGAAGCATTTCATTGTTTATAACTGACATGCATGTGTGGCATGCTAAAATCTTGCTTTACTAAAAGCATGGTGTGGCTGTGATAGAATCAGTTTTGGCATGCTTCACAAGCACGTAGAGCACGCAGATAAACAAGCAAAACATGCCTAGGCCGTGGTAGGGAAACCCACCGCAGTGTTCCCCAGTGAAGCTGACCAGACCCGACACTGTTTATTCAGGCCAGTACCGGCTGTCAGGTAGAAGTCCCGCGACTAATTTTCTGTCAGTTTAAAGGAAAAGATATGCATGTCCAATATGCTTGAGGTTGAGCGTGATAGCTTCAGGAACGCATGCTCTCCACTGAGTTGCGATTTCATTTCACTTTGTGTGTGTTCGTTAGTCTGTTTCAATTGTTTTTTTGTTGACAAATCTTTGTGGTGCTTGTCAGCAATGCGTATGAAAGAAGACCCATTCATGTTTGGTGTCGTTCTGTCAGTCAGAGACCCCACAATACAGTGACATCAATCAACCACAGTTCGTTGCATTCTGGCGCAAAGTATTAATGAAGAAACATAGCATCCTGTTTTCACACTATCAGCCAGACAGCTAGTATCACATTACGCGTAGGGAGGAAAGCTTGTGGCAGGTAAGCGCGAGGAAGCTGGCAGCTGTCAGCAGAAGTGCGCTGTTTAAAACAAACCACGGCCATTCCATCCCTTCCCCTCCTGCGACCGATAGGCGGTCAGGGCGGTTAGACAGTTAAAAGGCTGGGGTAGATGGAACTAGACATGACACCATGTCTTACCACAGCATTTTCGATGGTGAGTCCTTAGTGATTGAAGGCCAGTTTTGTCCCAGTCTTGGCTGCAGAACCTGACAATGAAGAAGAAAGAACATTTTAGACCTGCCCTACCAAGGGTCACCTGGGACAGCCTGACCACCGCCTGGGATAACTTTGTAAACCTGTCATCTATTGGCTGAGCCAGTTATCTTTCACTTGTCCGCTTTACAGCTAGGGTTTATTGAAAATGTATAATTCTAACTGACACAACTCTCACACACACTACACCACCACCACCACCCTCCTCAACCTCCCAACCTTCCTCACAGCACATAAAAAGCACACGAACTGCTGCGAAAATGCTGGAAGTCAGTCTGTTTCATTCTATTCCTTTCCAGCTTTAAGATGTTCTGAAAATTCTGTTACTTCAAACCCCCCCTCCCCCCCTTCAAAATCCTTCATAATATTGTAATGTGTAGTATATTATGTTTTGTATTTATCTGGTCTGAGTGTACTTGTGTGTGTGTGTGTGTGTGTGTGTGTGTGTGTGTGTGTGTGTGTGTGTGTGTGTGTGTGTGTGTGTGTGAGAGAGAGAGAGAGAGAGAGAGAGAGAGAGAGAGAGAGAGAGAGAGAGAGAGAGAGTGAGAGAGAGAGAGAGCCCTGAATGGGCTTTGTGCTCTCAGCAGGGCAACAACAAAACAAAGGCTGTGGCTGTATTAGTGTATACATGCATGCATGTATATGTGTGTGCATGCATGCAGATTTCCACTTCACTGTGAAGACCCAACTAATGTGACTTTATATATATATGTGACTTTATTTATATATATACCCCCCATCGCATATGCAAATCCATCCTGTATTGACTAAAATGTCATTTATCTGAAGATCGTTATTCATGAAGAACAGCTAGGGAAGCAGGTGATAAGGGTGGGCCATGAGGGAAGTAGGGGGTGGGTGGGAGAGGGGAAGAAAGGCTGCAAGACAAACAAAAGATATAGAAGGTGGAGTCACCGCACATATCTAATTTGTTTTTTTAATTCAAATCAAACATTCCAATGGTCAACATACCTGTAGAATTTTGGAATCAAACACCCAGGAATCATTACAGAAATTTGGTCCTTCAGTGCCATTTTTAGTGGGCCTGCAACCACACGTCACCTAAAGCCTGAGCCGAATACTAAACCAGTATGATTACATGTGCATTCACTGTACAAAACTATGCATTTGTCATATTTTAACTGCTTTGTGAAACACACATTGCTTTCTTTGCACATAAGTATGTATTGCCCAAATCATATTCACACTGGAAGAACACACACACACACACACACACACACACACACACACACACACACACACACACACACTCAGACAAACATTCATTCACACACACGTACATTTCCATTCATATTTCAGTGTCTCACAATACCATGCAGTTTCACAGGATATGTGCATATATACTGACAGATTTCCCTGGGTGATGAAGGAGAAAACAACCATCTTTGACATATGCCTGACACTTCAAATACAGAATAAACAAAAAAGACACCCAGCCATCTGAATAACAGCACACCTTGCACACACACACACACACACACACACACACACACACACACACACACACACACACACACACACACACGGCATACAATTGCTCTTCCTCAGAGCATGAAATTTCAAGAAAAAACTATTGCACCAACAAAACATCCCTGCTGGGACCACTGCTGGATGTCTGTGATGGAAGTTTCCCACTAGACACTCCCGCTAGCTGAACAAGCAAGCAATCATCATCACCAGTAAAGGGCTCAGTCAGTGGCGCACTGCCCATCTTGAAACAGAGCAGGCACTGCCCAGCACTGTCAGCCGGCCGGTTAGCAATGTGGTTTCTCCTCTAACAAACTGATACTTGGATCATAATGAAACAACTCTGGATGTGTGTGCTTGTGCAGGTGGAGTCTGAAGGGGTGGCACCAAAGTGATGCTGCTGATAAGGCATGTGGAACGACAGCAAATAACAATTATCATCATCATCGTTATCATCATCGTATCATCATCACCATAATGATGATAAGAATAACAGTGATAACAATCACAATGATGATAACAGTAATAATAATAAAGGTAATAATAATAATAATAACAAAAATAAAACAACAACAACAACAACAATAACAACAACAACAATAATGATGATAATGATGATGATGATGATGATGATGATGATGATGATAACAATAATTATTATCATCATCATTATTATTATTATTACCATTATACTAATAATATTGATATAGCAATAGCAACAACAACATTAATGATACCAGTAATGATATCAATAATGACGATGATAATATCAGTAACAACAATAATGATAAACGATAATAATAATCATCATAATAATGAAGTGATTAGACTCAACAGACTCACTGACATACAAGTTTTCAACAAAAAAAAAAAAGCATCATCCACATAATTATATACTGACCTATTCATTAAATCTGCTATGAAAATAAGCAAATTTTTTAATACAATATGTAATCAAGGGATTCATAAATGCATTCAAAGTCACTGTCAATATAAATACCATAACAAAAAAGAAGAAGAAACACTGTAAGCGATACTCCCACCCTCTGCCCATGAGATATGTCCATCCCCTCCCCAAGAGACACAATACTAGTATGCCTGAATATTTGGATTTCTGCATTGGGTAACAACAGCAGTCAAAACACAGAAATCAGAGATGTACACAGAAAGTGCAAACTGATCAAACTGAGGCACAGTAATGGACACACAATCCGTCTGTTAGGATTTCTGGGTCAACATGAAACGGCACAGTGTTCAGGAAATGGCCCACAGCCAGTCAACTTACCACAGGCCATGAATCATCCAGGATGACATGTCCGCAGAGATGTTGCATTCTTTATGCTGCAACACACAGGCTATCATACACAGTCTATCATGATGTACAAACTGTCAAAAGGGACATCTGTAATACTTTTATAAATACAATAATCAATCATAGATGTGGGAAGGAAAAGTTGTATTTCTCATTCACACACGTACACACACACACACACACACACACACACACACACACACACACGTGCGCACGCACAGATGCGTACAGACACACGCACACACACACACACAACTTAGGGTTTTGTTTTATTTTTTTTTCTTTGTCGTCTCATCTTCCGAGCCATTCCAGTACATTGCACCCACGTCATTCATTCTGGTCCCCATCTACAGACACAGCATGGCTTGTCCCGCTGCAGCCCCAGCATCAGCAAT
Organism: Conus betulinus; assembly: GCA_016801955.1. NCBI lineage: Eukaryota > Metazoa > Mollusca > Gastropoda > Neogastropoda > Conidae > Conus > Conus betulinus. Next base: position 271,838 of record JADBJO010000787.1, on the reverse strand, counting down.
CCACAGGGAGCAGTCAGTGTCAAATCATCATGAGGCAACCCAGCAGAGGCCGAGGAGACACTGTCCTGCTCCTTGTGTCACTTCAGTGGTGTTCAGTGATCCGTTCTGATCCAACATACACAGGACATTATCTACTAAACCCCTACTGATGACAATATTGCTTAGTCATGCGTGAGTGTGTTCTCATTCCAGAGGGTGCCACCATGTTTGCCCAACCACAGTCCCCATGAAATTGCCAGTACCAGTGACTGTGACAGAACCTAACCTAGGTCACTGACATGAAGGAAATTGAAATCAAGGTCAGCAGGGCATATAGGGCCACAGAATTTGAAACTTTAAAAAAAAAAAATGCTTCACATTTCCGATTCATTCTGGTCCAAGACTGCATGACAGGGCTGTATTTTACGCTTACTTTTATAATACATCCCAACATCAACCAAGCGTGAGAGATACAGCATCTGTAATGCTGGTCAGGAAATTTGAGCAACATTCTCACTGAGTGGATGAAACTCAACTGTGTTCTGCTCTTCCCAACTGATGCCATAGCAAACTCAGCTTTGAGTAGGTGCTGGTTGGGGACAGACAAATCTCGTAGATAAATGGCTCTGATGGGAATAGAACTCAAGACCTCCAAGCCAGGAATCTGCAACGTTAACCGCTTCAACACAGCAGCTAGTATAAATCAGTTTAGTTTTACTATTATAACCCAGCCAGCCACACACACACACACACACACACACACAGAGTGACACACACGCACACACACACACACACACACACACACACACGCATGCACACACACACACACACACTTTTTAGATCAGTTTTATGATCATCGCCCAGACGACCACACAGGCCCTTCTCTGTTCTCAAGGCTATCGCCACACTGGAAAAAAAAAAATCCCATTTTGAAAGAGAGACAATCTCTGACCATTTACATAAATTCTAAGTATGATAAACAAAGTGCTGGCATCTCCAGGCCGAGTATGACCACAAACCATCAAATCCATATGAACACATACCTGCATGCTTACACAAAAACACTAAATGTGTGACTGGGTGGGTTAGCAAGTATGGAACATGAGAAAATGAAAGAGAGGGAAAGTCTGGTTTACACAATCACATACTACAGGGGTTCACATCCTTGGCAGACCTGTTATTTGTCCGTTCCTTTTTGAGATTGTCCGGTACAAATTTCGGGAAAAAAAAAAAAAAAAAAAAAAGACACAGGTCCGGTACTTTTTCTTCCTTGGAGGGCATTGTCCGATACTTTTCTCAATAGCGTGGACGTCATAATGAGAAAATACACAAAAATAATTCGTGACCAACGAATTACACTACTAACAACAATTTTATCTCTTTTCGGGATTTTTTTTTACTGGGTGTCTTTTTGACTGCGCACCGACTCTATCGTCTGTTTATGCAGGAACTAAACCTGGTTTTCTTTTGAAAGAAGAGTTCGACTGTTGTGCCAACTCCGCGAAGCTGGCGTGTTCGAAGGAATTTTGCCGAAGACAAATGCAATCAAAATCTTCAAAATGCCTGAAGCTAAAAAGTTACCCAAAGTAGTTTGTGCGACCACAGCAAAAAAATGAACAATCGACGTCAGGTGAAAAGGAGCTTGCCGTGCAGTCAACTGAGAAATCAGGTCAGAAAACTTCGTCTTCATCAGAACAGAAAGTAAAACGAACATTCGCTGCATCATGGAATACTTTGTTTCCGAGGGTCATTTGTGACTCGGAGAGTGAAAAGATCTACTGTTCTATGTGCAAAAACGCTGGAAAGAGTAACGTTTTTACAACACAGGGGAGTGTTAATTTTCGGAAAACTTCACTACAGGACCACGAAGGGTCCAAAAATCTGTGTAAGTGAATGAGAGAGAGAGAGAGAGGAAGAGAGTTGGGTGGGGGCGAGGATAGGAGAGGATTTGAACAGACAGAATTTCAAAGAAATCATGTGAAAAGTAATGTCAACCTAAGAAGAAGATCCTATAGGTATTCTTCTGAGAGTAAAAGGTGTTTAATGGGTGTATTATAGTGTAAACAACTATTAATAGGTATTCTTCTGAGAGTAAAAAAAGTGTTTAATGGGTGTATTATAGTGTAAACAACTATTAACAACAACCAATTAACATAGAAATATTTGTTTTAAGATAAATTTATACACAGTGTCACAACAAACATTCCACACGTTCAAAACACATTCCATGTATATACAGTCAGCAGCCACATGTAGTGATGTACCTCACTCTCTATCAGAAGACAACCTGCCGGCGGCCAGAACTGTGTCAGAACCAGCACATTCCAATACTCAGATGAAGCTTGGGAAAAACCGACCCGGGACAACACCACTGAAGCTGATAAGAAATGCACTTTCTGACAAAGCAACATCAGCAATATCATGTACATAATGAAGAAATTTCAGTGCACACACACACACACACACACACACACACACACACACATGAGTATAAATAATCTTAGCTGGGAAGTTCAGCTGATATTCACTAGAATCCACACACCAAAGTCATTTAGCCTAGGGAAAATTCAGTGGATCTTCTTTGGTATCTGCAAACCAAAGTTCAGCAGCCCTGAGTGTTCCCATGCTCTCACATATTCTTCACAGGACAGCAACTGAAAATGACAAAAGTGGGCCAGCAGATGATGACCTCCATTGCCAGCAACCCCCATGACTGAAGTAATGCTGTACAAGTACAGCACTAAAAGAACCCTCACAAAAGTTTTGAGTGTTGTGGTCAGGCGGTTACAATGCATAAATGATTATATACCAAAGGTCCATGGTGTAAATTCCATGATGGACGTTTGTTCTTTTTTTTTCCCCCTTTTTTTTTAAGTTGTTTAAATCTACTGGCTCTTTCACCGATATTCTTTAGCATCCATACTGAAGTGGATGGGCAGATGGAAAACAGTGCTTGCAATTATTTGATTTTTTTGCATGCAGCAAAGTCATGCTTGTGGATATAAGACAGCCAGCAAATAATGATAAACAAGAACAATGACGTTTTCTCCTATTGTAAAACAAAAGCATAGAATTTGTTAATTTCTTTTCAGGTCAACCATATGCTCACAGCTGAGAGGGAGAGAGTGAGAGAAAGAGAGTAAAAAGAAAGAAAGAAAGAGAGAGAGAGAGAGAGATGATGGTTTAGCAGGGGAAACAGAAAGGAGAATGACCATAGAGACAGACAGACAGGCAGACAGACACTGTCACAGAGAGAGATTGAAGGAACGAGTTGGGGAAAGACATAGGGACAATGATAAACTAAACATCATGAAAAAATATATGCACATATCCTTTTCTATTTCATCGTTTTTGTTGCTTTCTCTTTAAGCTTGATTCATGATTATACACTTCAACCTCATATTTCACTTATTTTTCAGACACACAAATCACTTTAAGTGCAAGGAATGATCTGACTGATGACTACATGATGATCAGATAACAAAAGGATGTAAATACTTACACCAGTGGAGAGCATGACACGACAAGAAGGAAAAACACTGAAACACGCGCAAGAGAAAAAACTTGATCAAATCAGACTGATCTCGTTTTCAGAGAAAGAGAAGGAATTTTTTCTTCTTCTTTTTTTTTTTGTAAAGAATTTTTTATTAAAAACTCCATCTCCATACATCACCCCCTTTTCCATTCACCACCTCTGCATCCCCACTCTCCACCATCCCCAAGATAAACTCCTGTCCTGTGCACTGGCTCTGTATAATGGCCTTTACTGTCACAGAACCTGTGCTCTTTAACTGCTATGTAATATATAAATAACGAATAATCATCATGCACGGAGACTGAAACAGACAGCAATGACACTGGAAACAAGTTGAAACACAAACAAACAAAACTGAGTGCTATGTAATCTTTAATGTACACTTAAAACAACAACAACAACCTGGCTATCACTGCCTCAGCATACATCTTAGGAATATTGTTCAGACAGCATTTTCACGTCAGACATTTTTGACATCTGAAGATGACATAATAGTCTAAAATTCAAATACCTGATTGTGTACTTTTGAAATAGAGGTAAACTTTATTTTGGCTTTCATCATGTAAACAAGATCAGCACGCTTCTCTCCCTCTCCACCTACTTGTCCCAACAGCGCTTCCTTCACCTGTCACCGTTCTGTGGTGTGTACTGACATTGACATGCTGTACCAAACAGCCAACCTTGTGAGGCTTCTTTCTTCATTCATCTTCATCTTCTTTTTCTTTCTTTGAGTATCATTCATATAGTTTGGATGGTCAAATATTCTGCTGGATATTTCAAATCTGGGCATAAGAATTAAGACTCAAATTATTTTCTGTACAATTCGCTTTTGTGCACCATTACCTGGAATATCTTGGATATACACTAATACAGTGCTTGGGGAACAAAAAAAAACAACAACAAAAAACAAAAAAAAAAACCTATCAACTCATGGATGCTGAAAGAATCTGGCAGGTTTTATATCATTAATTTTCAGGAATCAATCAACATTAACACAAAAAAAAAACCTATCAACTCATGGATGCTGAAAGAATCTGGCAGGTTTTATATCATTAATTTTCAGGAATCAATCAACATTCTCAATCTCAAGTGCAGTATCTGGCCTTTTCAGAGGCTTTGACAGACACATATCTCACATCCAAACAGCCTTCTTTTTTAATCATCATACAAATGAATATGTAACATGTTTAAGATTTCACTGTCAATAGTGTACTTAATTGTGTGCTACCACTGTCAAACAAGCAGATTTTCACTGAAAGGGACAGTCATGACAGAAAACCTTGTCATCTTTCCTGGTTGTTCAGACTGAAGGTATTTTCTCTGGAAATTTTGTATTCAGTACCAAAGACAGGGTCAGATTACACTGTAAAGAATCATTGTTAAGTACACTGCTTTTTTTTTTGTGTTGTTGTTGGCTAAAACATGTGATACTGAACTTTTGAAGAATGAAAGAATAATATTTGAACAAAACAACAATGAGCACATAACTGCACATGAAGCAAAGACTATAGCACAGAATTTTCTCGAAAGTGATAGGACTTACAGATGTTAAAGGTTGTTTGTACCAATGGAATCTTTTCACAACAAAAACAAAAGTGCTCATGTCTACCCAAGGATTAAATTAACTGAACTAGTTTTAATATATTATATTTTTTTATTTTTCATTTAGAAGAACCAGAAAAATCCAGCTAAGTTAGCATTATGCTCATTTGGGTTATCTCCCAGTCCTTCATCTAACCCAATGTCAGTTTATAGATGCATCAGATGATTTGGGCAAGAAACTTTTTGTAGCCTACAGGTAAGTACTGTAACTTGGGCAATACCTATGACTGTCACCCTTTCTTCTTCCACTTGATTCCAGTCAGTAACTGACTGCAGCACAAGTTGGTGTTGATCTGTTCTCCTTTGTCTTTATTGAAACTAATGGCTTGCTTTTTTGTTTAAAACAAGCATCGAACTCAAAGCTCTTTGATTAAAACATTGTCAATACACACCTTCAGCTATATGTATCTGAATTATTACATAACTCAAATATGTGCACACATGTATGCACACTTTTGTTTTACAACAGTAATTGGAAAAAATATTTTTTATGCTTCAAAGAGGAATGCATGCATGTGTATGCATTGTTTGAGAGAGAGAGAGAGAGACAGACAGAGAGAGACAGAGTGTTTGTGTGTGTGTGTGTGTGTGTGTGTGTGTGTGTGTGTGTGTGCACGTGTGTGTGTGTGTGTGTGTGTGTGTGTGTGTGTGTGTGTGTGTGCACGTGTGTGTGTGTGTCCATCTGTCTGTGGTCAAAATGTGTTCCACTTGCTCCAGGCAAAACTACTAGGCTGATCTTTCTGAAAATTTGTAGGTATGTTCATTATGGGTCACAATGATGCCCGATGTGTTATTTTACTGTTATGGCCGTTACTAATGGCCATAATGGCCAATAACAGTTTTTGCTCTGAATGGAATATCTTATAAAGTACTTGGCCGATCTCTCTGAAAATTTGTAGGTATATTCATTACGGGTCAAGGATGATGCCTGATTTTTTTCTTTCTTTTTTTTTTTTTTTACTGTTATGGCCGTTACTAACGACCATAACAGCCAGTAACGGTTTTTGTTCTTTATGGAATATCTTAGAAAGTACTTGGCTGATCTCTCTAAAAAATTGTAGGTATTCATTATGAGTCATGGATGATGTCTGTTGTGGTTTTTTTTTTTTTTTTTTAACCATTATAGCCATTACTAACGACTATGATGGCCCATAACGGTTTTTATTCTTTATAGAATATCTCAGAAAGTACGTGGCCGATCTTTCTGAAAATTTATAGGCATGTTCCTTACAGGCCATGGATGATGCCCGATGTGTTATTTTACCATTATAGCCGTTACTAATGGCTATAAATGGCGGTTTTCTTCCTCATCGAATATCTCAGAAAGTACTCGGCCGATCTTTCAGAAAATTTGTAGGTATGTTCATGATGGCTCACGGATCATGCCCGATGTTTCATTTTACCGTTATAGCCATTACTAATGGCTATAACAGTCCATAATGGTTTTTCTTCTTTACAGAATATCTCAGAATGTACTTGGCCGATTTTTTTTCTGAAAATTTGTAGGCATGTTCATTATGGACCATGGATGATGCCCGATGTTTCATTTCATTACCGTTATAGCCGTTACTAACGGCTCTAATGGTCCATAACGGTTTTTCTTCTTTATAGAATATCTCAGAAAATACTAGGCCGATCTTTCAGAAAATTTTTAGGCATGTTCATTATGGGCCATGGATGATGTCCGATGTGTTATTTTACTGTTATAGCCGTTACTAACGGCCATAATAGTTTTTTTCTTTATGAATTTTTCAGAGAAAGTACTAGGCCGACCTTTCTGAAAATTTGTAGGTACCTTCATAATTTCATTATGGGCCATGGATCATGCCCGATGTTTCATTTTACCGTTATAGCCATTACTATCGGCTGTAACAGCCCATTTAACAGTTTTCTTCTTTATGGAAAATCTCAGAAAGTACTTGGCCAATCTTTCTGAAAATTTGTAGGTATGTTAGGATCACAGATGATGGCCGATGTTTACCAGAATAGCCGTTACCATCAGCTGTAACGGCTCAAAACGGTTTTTTCCTCTTTGTGGAATATCTCATGCATATTCAAGATAAACTGGGAGTACGTTTATATGCTTTAGATCTTGGTTTTTGTTGTTGTTGTTGTTGTTTTTTTTTAATGAAAAAAGCCTATTTTGAGAGAGAGATGCAAATGTGTGTGTGAAAGAGAAAGAAAAACTGGGGATGGAGGAAGAAAGACAGTAAGAGGGAAGGAGGGAGAATAGGGCTAAAGAGAGAGAGAGAGGGAGGGGGGGGGGGGGAGGAGAGAGAGAGAGAGAGAGAGAGAGAGAGAGAGAGAGAGACTGACTGACTGACACAGACATTGAGACAATATAATTATAAACTGCTAAAGTGAATTTTGAGAGAAAAGTATAGTCATTGCTAAAGTTAATTCTAAGTTCACCCGTGTGGAGCTCTCCAAAGATCAGACTTTTGCTATGCACATTGGTGCTTTAGTAGATTCTGCTTATGATGATTGTCACCACCTCTGTAACACCTATACTACAGTCTGGTTCCCCCCCCCCCCCCCCCCCCCCCCACACACACACACACACACACTAAGGTGAAAAGGTAATAACAAGTCCCTTGAAACAAGCAAATATTTTCTCTTCACCTATAAGTTTGAAGACTGACCACACACTAAACAAATTAAGTTTGTTTTTCACACAAAACATATAGTTGCTTTTTTATTTTAGTATTTGTCTTTTTTTTTTTTTTCATTGTTAGGGTTGTGGGGGAATGGGAATGGAGGGGGGTGGGGGGGGGGACTCTCTGTTCCTGCAACGCAATAATTGAATTGTTGAGTGTGATCACCTCATCACATGGAAGACGATAAAGGAAAACAAATACATCAAGTTCTATAGAGTATATAAATTACTAGTATGTATTGTCCTCAGATCAAGGCAAACATCAAGCCCACCTCCAACTCCTAGTCTTACTCAGTTCACTCCTGTAGAACAGACTATTGAAATACTTTCCCTCCCCCCCACCCCCACACACAAACGCACACACACACACACACACACACACACACACACACACACACACGTGTACACATTCCTCCATCATCCAAAATTTGCTTTGCCCTGTTAGGTAGAGTAAGGTGCCTTGTCGGCATTAACATAGCATTATGCATATTCCAGGCTGTGCTTGGGTTTCATTCATCTCACCTGTTACACACAAAAAAAATAGCCTATCTTTCTGCTAAACATACAGCAGCACTTTCTCGCAGTTGTCTCAATGTCTGTTTCAAGTTTTTTGTGTTCTTGCTTGCTCATTTTTGTTTCGTTGTTTTTCACTCCTTTCTCATCCTGTTATCTAATTATGTGTTAAGTAATCTTTGTCATGTTAAAGACTTCACTTACGACAGAGGACGGAGTACCAGGAAGTTGTGAACACTTCAATTTAACTGCGTATATATAATATTATACTCGACAACGGGAGTACATCAACTAAATGATGATTATATCTTGCAAACAAGTCGGTTGAAATCCTGCTGTCGATAACTTCTCATGCCTGTCCTCATTTCCACAGCAAATGATAAAAGTCCTTTAAACCGACCTAAATATTGTACAAACAAATGAATTAAAGATCCTGAGTGACGGAGTCAAAACATAAAAACGTCACAATGCGACAAAGCCAGCAGTTGATCAAACTTTTCGAGCACTTAACGGTTAAGTAAACAACTTTGTAAGCGGTTTATTTAAGTGCTTTACTATAATATAAAGGTGGGTTACTGTTACTTTGTGACATATAAAGCCGACTCACAAGTTTTGTTGTTTCATCCATCGTTTTATGTCTAAAACACTTGATGTTCAGATTGGATGTATACAAGCCACGAAATACTAGTGACGGGTCACAAGTTTTCATTCTCTTCTCTTTCTACGGGTGAAAGACTAACCTCCCTTTGACTATAATACTTTTGATTGGCCAATAGCAAACCAATCAAACTCACCCAATTCATTTGTTTACAGGAACAGAAAATGGTGAAGCAAGATCACAATTGGGGCGAGAACACTTAAATAGACATTTTTCACGATTCGGTATGGTTCGTTTGTTTTCTTTTGGTGTGCCTCATTTCTTTCGTTGTATTGTTCCACGACCATATGCTGTCACATTGGAAAACAATTGTGATAAAGTTGTAACATGATTGAACTGACAACGTGTTCAAGCACGTTTTCGTCATGATGTCGATGTTCGATTCGATGCTGGAATGGGAAAGCGATGATGCGCTATTTCAGTATTTGACTGTACTAGATTAAATATATGTCAAAGATTTTGCTTGCTGCCGAGTATGCCAGGCCGAAGTTTTCAATTTGTTATTTCTGAAAAGTAAAACCAGGTAAGGTCGGTTATACTTACTTATTTGATACTTGATATTGCTTTTAACTTTTTGAATATCGTGTGCGACTCCTTGTTGCCAACTTTCGCTCCAGGGGCCAACAAGCTGAGTCGCACTTTATTCCTTTTTATTTCATTTTATTTTACATTTTAACATGCGCGCGGGTGACCTACTCGTTTTTGAGTGAAACCAGTCTTTTAGGAAGAAGAAGAAGAAATGTTGGGTGTTGAAGGCCTGTTCACAACTCCTGTTCAAAACTAGACTTGCGTGCGTGGAGTGGCAAAGCACTAGTGATAGCAGCAGGGGTCGAACTTGCTAGACAGACTTGAACATCCAGTCTTCTTTTGAAAGCACTAATGCTCGGGGCCGTCACCACATTATCTGGAAGACTGTTATTGACCAACTCATCAAGTTTACCGTTATTGATCCATTCATGATTGAACCAAGAACTCGTTTTGACATCCATGGTAATGATGGTAAGCCTCTACCTCTAGTACAGTAATGGGCACCCAGTTTTATTCGCCATTTTCACTAGCCACATTAAAATTACTCTTTAGGTCCATTATGGCTCACAAGAAGTAATGAGCATGATGTACGCAAACACCCCCCCCCCCCCCCCCCCCCCCCCCCACCCCCCTTATAGTCTACAGAATCTTCACAATAATTAATGCAGTAGTCAATGGAAAGGAGAAGAAGAAAAGTCATAACATTCGCAGACTGGTATATGAAACGATCAAAACGCTGACCTTCCATCAACAAGAAGAGCCTTAGTAGTATAACATATGGAACGATCAAAATGCTGACCTTCCGTCAACAAGAAAAGCATTAAGAAGCAATCACATTTAATTTGATTTTCTGCCTAGCATCCGTTTCTTTACTCCCCACACCTCGAACATCTCGCACCTTAAAGTTAGGCTGGCTACCTTCTGAGTCTGTCAAACTCATCTCATGATCCTGATGATCTGGTGTCATGGGTTTGAATTTTCAGTGGGCCAGTTTTTGTTTGTTTGTTTTTGCTTTGTTTTGGGTTTTTTTTTTTAAATTTAATTAACAATGGTTCTGACTCCATTAATTGAAAAAGATGAGACTTCAAAGTATTTACCTGTACATGAAAATGTGCACGGGAAGTTTTGCACATGCATTAACTCTCATACCATCTTACTGATGAGTAGGCCATTGTGTGCCCATGGAAATGGATGACATGAACAAAAACGTATGCATGATGATGTAGCAGAATCTTCAAAGTGATGAACTTAGCTGCTGCCGTAAGAAGTGAAAGTAGTACAGTATCTAGGGATTTGTCTTTCATTTTAAGGTACATGTATTCTATTCAGTTTATTCATCTCATATAGATCTACTTGATCAGTCATTGTTGGCATATCATAAAACTCTTTGTTATGAATTCAGTTGTAGTAAATGCATGATCTTTTCACTTACCTATCCAAGATCACTAAGGTTTGCGAACCTCATCAAGTCTAGGTTGATGGTGAGAAAAGGATCACTGAGTATGTTCTGTGAAATGTTTGGGATCACTTTAAGGGAGGTTTGAATGCACTCCTATCAATTTGTGTCCCATTTGTTGCGGAACTGAGATATATGATATGTCATTAGACCTACTGAACTCAGAACTGTGTTGAACTGGCTGTTAAATTGATTTTAGTAAGCTCTTTGTCCAAAATTCAACATATTTCTGCATCATGGGGAACTGGACTGCTTTGGTCGTACCAAACAGAAAATGTTTGGTTATGAATCAAGAACATAAATTTGCATCTGCCAGTAACCACAAACTGACTTCAATCAGTCTTGAATTTAGAAAGATCCTTTCAAGCTTAAAATATGAATCAGTTCTTAGTTCGTTGCAACTCAGAGAACTAGATCATGGATCATGGGCTTCTAGATTCGTAAACCCATGGTTCTCCATGTTCATTCAGTTGAGAACAGCTGTTAGAATAGCTGTAATCTACTAAGTACTAGCTACAACTTTTTTTTCCACCCATGCTCATGCCGATTGCTGTCAGGATGATGATTTTTTTTTTTTTTTTTTTTTTTTTTTTTTAAAAAAAATTTTTGTCACCTTTTTAAAATATCTGAAGACATATTTGTCGAAAATTTACTTGTCTGTTTTGCATTATGTAAATCTTCAGCAATTGGCAGCTTGTTTTGTGTGTGTCTTTGTATTTTGCCTAGTTACTTTTTTTTTTTAATTACCATTGACAGTTTTCTATGGTCAGACAATGACAGTAGCTCAGTTGATGGAAGTCAACAGAGTCAGATCTCGGCTGTTTGATCAGTCCATAGAAAAATGCTACACTGAACTGCAGAAACAAAAAAGAATTTTACGTTGATTTTTTTTTTTTTTTTTTTTTTTTTTTTTTTTTTTTTCAAGAACTAAGAAGTATTGTGCTACTTGGAGGGGATGTTGTTTTGATACGATTCAGTATTTGAGATGATGACAAAAAGAGACCAGTCTTATGATGTTGGATAAAACAAGGGTTTTTCAAGGTCAGTCAAGGGGCTGTGCTATGCGCATACACTGATACAGAGGTAAAATGAGAATTATGGTTGAATCAAAGAAACAATTTTTTGTTCTAAAATTTATCATCCAATACAGCTACCAATGATAATTTTTTTTGTATATATGTGATTGTTGTTTGGTCCGATGAATTAAAGTAAAATTCATCAAAGAAAACTTACGAAACTAAACATACTAGATCATAAGAAATAGGACTTTAAGAAAATGCTCAAGTCTACGATGCCTTGAAATTTGTAGATCAAGTGGTGATCTTACCAACACATGTAGCATTCTTCATTGTAGTTATAATTGTGTGTGATTTCTAATTTGCGTGTGGGAGCTGTTTGGCTGAAATAGCGCTTTTTTACAATAGTACTAGTTTTCCAGTCTTATATTGAAGGTTAAAGTGAACTGGTCTTATTTCATTTTTTCGATTCTTTTGAGGTTAAAATACTATTTACTATTACTTTTTCCCCTTCGTGTTGATATGAAAATTGCGTGGTTTTGGATGTATATCTGATTTATAAATCATCTGGAAAGAAATAAAGTGAAATAAAATCGAATAAAAAGAAGTGAAAGTTACGATTGATTACCACTCATTTTGGTTTGTCACTTAGCCAAAGCAAACTCAGGTTACTTTTTTTTTATTTTTTTTTGTAAATGGTACAATATTCATGTTCTTGTTCAGGCCTAATTTCACTTGAGTGAAAATTGAAATACTCGGTGATTAAGAGAGGTAGAAGTCTAAGTCAGAATGCAACTGTTTTTCTTCACTGAACGGGCTGCTGCATAGAACACTACTTTCAATTCATGGACAAGTTGTGTGGTCAAGTGACTGTTCGAAATGATCACAATTTCTCTTCACTATTTAATTAAACTAAGTGCAAACTTCTAGCTGTGATTTTTGCTATATGTTAAAAATGGATAATTCTTTGTATACTCATATGAGTATATAGATTTAAAAACCATTGGAAAGTTCTTAAGTTACAATTTCTCTTCATTTGAATCACTGTTTAATTAAACTAAGTGCACTTCTAGGTGTGATTTTTGCTAATAAAAAATGGATAACCCCTTGTATACTCCGAAATTCAAAATGAGTAGATATATTCAGATCGATTGGAAAGTTCTTAAGTTTGCAGATTATATGATTTAAAAAAAAAAAAAGTGTGTGTGTGGGGGGAGTTGTTGGGGTGTATGTGTGTGTGTGAGTGTGTGTGGGCGCATTTGCTTCCATCTAGTGAAATAGATAAAAAGCACACATCTTCAGACTAATGAAGTTCCAAGTGATAAAATACTCTGAACAGCAACATTTGCTTCCATAGTGAAACAGGTAAAGCAGAAAGGAATGTACTCCAGGTGAATGTTGCTTGAAGTACCTATTCATCCTGCTCACATGCACTATCACAGCATGTGAAAATCCCCAAAGTTTATGCTGGTTGCTTCCCTTCCATTTAAATAAATGACTTATGTGGCCCTCAGATTTTGAATGTTGCATGTAGATGAACATTTAACCAGTCAAGGTAACCTTAGCATGATCAACTTTGATAAAACTTCGATATTGCTGGTCTTTGTGGTAAGTATTTTATTTCAAGCTGGTGAAATTTATTTTCAGTTCAGATGGCTGCTGATGTACTTCAAATAATGGTCAGTTTTTACTTTTAGTGATGATGGCTTATGGAACATCTGTTCAAAGTGAATGATCTTTTTTTTTTCTTTTTTTTTTTTTTTTTTTCCAACTGGGCCCATAGTGAAATAGTTCAGTGTTTGCCTGTGATGTTGACAGATGCGAGTTTGAACCACTCCCAGGTTCAGATTTTTTTCGGCTTGAAACTGTCTTCCCACCCAGCAGTGAATGAACGCCTGGTTCAGGTCAAAGTAGGTTCAGACAGTGGAATGAGAAGAGTCTGTCTACCATCATTCCATGCCACAGACACAGTGAACATATGATTGTGCAATGACCCCACAGCCATTAGACCACGGGATTTGAACCAGGAGACTTGTACTTTCCTAATAATTGTTTTTTGTGTATGGTGGAAGTTAACCAGGTATTTTTGTAGTTGCACAGTTAAAAAAAAAAATGTTTTAATCTGCACGCCATCACAAATGTGCGCATGCATGCACGCACTCACAAAATACTGTCAAAAGGTTTTGCATCCATGAGCCGTATGAAATTATAATTGATGAATGATAGGTCTGGACATTTCTTGTAGTTATTGTAAAAGCGATCTTTTTTTCACTGTGGTTATCTTTAACAGGGATAGTGTAGCAAGCCCCTGGATTAGGGCAATCACATTGCAGTGAAAAGAAAAGAACAGAGAGGGGGGGGGGGGGGGTTTGAGGGCGATGGTAGCAGCAGGGATGTTTAGAAATAGGAGAGGGACATGCACTCAGACACAGGTAGGCAGCCAGCCATTCACTTTTTCATGATTTGAAATTGAACATAGACTGAGACACTGTTAGTGATGGTGAGGTCCAAAGGCAGATTCCTTAAAATCTTTCTTGAAAGTCACTGTAGTTTTTTTTTTTTTTTGGTTTAAAACTAAAGGAAACACGTGCACACAAGCTCTTTTTTTTTTTTTTTTTTTTTTTTTTTTTTTTTTTTTATATTGAGGGGGGGGGGGGGGGGGGGGGGAGGGGGGGGGGGGGTTGCTTTGTTTTTATTCAGGTTCATTTTACTCATTTTTGTCGTGTTAAGATTCATATTCTATATTATTCTGATCTCCACCCCAAACTGTAAACATTAGTTGTTGGGATAATTTTCACGTCTGCAATGTACCTTGATGCACGTGTAATAATTTAATACTAAGATTATTCATTTGAATTTTATCTCCATTCTTTAAACAGTCACATTACACTGTTACTTTCCCACTCAACTGAGCTTGCATAAGAGACGCTTGAAAGCCACGAGAAAAAAAACAAACATCATACATGGAGGAGCAAAAAAGATAACTGGATGCATCTCATGACAGCATGCCAGTTCTGTCGTCTGTGACTTCCAAATTATACAATTTAACACAGTCATGGCTCCACACATTTAAACAAAAACACAAGACTTCCAAATTATGCAATTTAACACAGTCATGGCTCCACACATTTAAACAAAAAACACAAGACTTCCAAATTATACAATTTAACACAGTCATGGCACCACACATTTAAACAAAACACAAGACTTCCAGATTATACAATTTAACACAGTCATGGCTCCACACATTTAAACAAATTACAAAGACTTCCAAATTATACAATTTAACACAGTCATGGCACCACACATTTAAACAAAACACAAGACTTCCAAATTATACAATTTAACACAGTCATGGCTCCACACATTTAAACAAAACACAAGACTTCCAAATTATACAATTTAACACAGTCATGGCACCACACATTTAAACGAAACACAAGACTTGCATCCTAAGCTCTTGGATTCAAATTCCATGCAGCACACAATGGATTATGAGATGTATACCAAGGGAGCAGATTTTTACATCTCAAGAAGACCAGTCTATCATCCATTCAGACCTGCAGGTGACATAACTGTTTATTTCCACAGAAGACCATGTGCACGTTTGTGTGTGAATGTGATTTTTTTTTCAATACATTCTTCCTTGTTGTGCAGTAGCCATGCTGGGATCATCTAGTCCCTTGGGCCAACAAGGAAATGTAACTGACTTTTGAAACCCATATAGAATCTCCCATTGTTCCTGGTCTCAGGGATGTTTGTTAAGTGTCATATTTTGTGTTCCAGAAATGGATTCATCCTTGACATTCAGTGATCAAGAGATTCAAGAGAGCTGTCACGGTTAGGTTACAACAACATACCGTATGACAAGTTGAAACAATTTCAACAAGGTAATTTTCTTTGCTGCTTGTTGTAGCAAGAAGTACGTCACTGATTCCATCAGTATCTAGATACCAAGAGTGTGAACTGGAACTTTTTTCTTTGTTTGTCTGTTTATTTTTGTTTATTTTTTTGCTGTTCAGCAAATATATCAAATTCTAATGAATATACAGCGGAATGAATGAGGTTTTCAAACAGATCTTCCCACCATGGATTAAGAGGAGAGGGGATTTGTATCTTCATTAGTTTTCTCACTGTTTTCCAGCGATAAAATCCCATTTGTTCTTGCAGGTCACTAACTACTTCATTCTGTGGCATCACAGACAGAGTTTTGTTTAACTGCCTGGACTGCCCTTGGGATAACTATAAATGCCAGCTTTTTCTTCTGTCCTCTGTTCGGCAAGGTTGGCCCAATCCTGAATGTAAACTTTGCTCAGGTGCAAGCCACTGTATGACTGTGTTCCAGTTTGACAGTATCAGCACCGAAGTTTGGCTAGCAGCCAACCTGTGAACAGGAGGCAGAGACTCGATCAGATCAGCAGGAAGTATTGGATGCTTTTGATTTATGCAGTGGAACCCCAACTAGCAAACAGTGTGAAGATACTATCCTCCCCTATGTTGGTCCATGCTCTCACTCTGTGTGTGTGTGTGTGTGTGTGTGTGTGTGTGTGTAGACTGTGATTTCCATTACTCATGTTAGAGCCTAGTGAACATGGCTTTGTGTTTTATACATGTATGTATGTATGCAATCTTAATTATTGATTGGTTACTCTGACTTAAGACAACATTTTGTGTGGTCAGACTTGAACCAGTTGGTCAGTGCTGAACGGAGCAAAGCCAACTCACACAGCAACAGTTTTGGTTCTGATGACAATGGGATCAGCAAACGGGACGACGGAGAAGGTCAGAAAGAAGATTTTCCATAGTGGTGTGTGACTGTGAGCGAGGACTGTGTGAGTGAGAAGAATGGACAGAATATGAAAACTTAACATTCTTCTTATTAACTTCAGGTCATTATTTAGTCCTTAACAAGCAGTTATTGATGAGTGATGTCTTAGTCAGAGGTAGCCCTGAAGTAATGTTTAGGTAACAAGCACCGTGAAAGTAGTGACAAGGTAACCCTCTTACATTTACTTGGGCCTTAGCTGGCTGCCTGTGAATAGCCTCCATGTATTCAAAATGACCATAACTGGCGGCTTCTGATACTGGTACGTGCGTGAAGGACTTCCCTTATAACATGAAAAACAGTCTGCCAGACATACTGTTTTTGCATGATAGTGCTGGTGGTAATTTAAATGTTCAACACTGCGTCATTTAGGAGAGAGCAGTCACAGAAACTTATGTCATTATCTTCATCACCTATTTCAGGAAGGGAGAAAATTGCAACAACACACACACACACACACACACACACACACACACACACACACACACACACACACACACACACACACAGAATAGGAATTGTATGAATACACTGAGGAAGAAACAAAAGATATATTGCATCAGGTGAATGAGTTGAGAGCAGCGGTATTGAACCAGATGTTGAAGTGAGTGTTGTTAGAGAAGAAAAAATGGGAGAAGATATCAAGCTGAAGACAGGAAGGCATTGTGCTTCTTGTGGCATTGACAGCATGGTTGCATACAGTAGCTCTGTCACAGGTAAATAGTTCTGGGCTGCAAACTTCCTGCATTCACATACTTCAAGAAGACACACAACAGCAGATTATTTTCTTCTTTGTTTCCATGTATTTTTCACTTAGTTACATTTATCATTTTGTTTTTTGATGGAGAACTTAGAGGGTCTGTGACGTTCATTTGGTGACATGTGACACTCTAAACTGATTCATGGTGGAAGCAACTGGACAAGGTAGACTGGCGCATGTTATTTCTTACTCAAAATTGCATCTGTTGCACATTAGATATAGTTATTTACTGACAGCATGATGCTGCTATGATTTTACCTTGATAGTATGACAGAGTGAGCGATCATCTGTTTGGAACACGCATGTTATAGAGCACACAACTTGACAGGCAAAAATAAGTAGGACCACTATAAGTTGTACCATTTGTGTTCCAAATATGATTTCTTGATGTGGAACAGCAACTAAAGAAGACTATGCATACTGGAAAAACCATGGTTTATTTGGAAAAATGTAAAGGAAGGGTTGTTATCTGTGACCTGCAAATGCTGGAGGGTTCAGTGTTGAGATCCCACAGCCATATTGTCATATAGACATATAGAGGATCTGTCACAGAGGCTTACCATGTATAGGACAGGTCATTAAGGAAGACGGAGCCCACCCTCTTCTTTGGCTGCCGTAAACCTGAACTTAAACAGGTATCCAGTTTACTTGTGGGTGGACAGACAGGTTTTTTCAAAGCCATGAAAATCTGTCTCACAAGTGATTCATACATATGACCGTCAGCTTTACAGCTAAATGCTCAGTCATTTGACTGTAGGCCCCTCTGGGCCTTGTGTGTCATGCCTTTGGATGTGAAAATTTCATTTGGATATTTGGTGCTACAACACACATGACTGAAAAGAACATAAAGGTTCTGTGTAGATATGTACGGTGCTGTTGTTCTTACCTAGAACATGAAACCTATTTGTTGAGATCGAGCTGAAGATCGCAACAAAAGTGACATTCAGAAGTGAGGATCCTATTACAAGGAGATGCCCTTCTTTGCTGCTCTATGTTGTGTATGGTGGATTTATTAGGTACCGCATCTGAATCTTGCATACTTTGTGTCAACATTAATTGTGATACTGACTTCTTTTCCATTCAGGTGTTGTGACGTCCCCTGAAGACACACCACTGGGCAGAAACAATGCTGCAGATAGTGCACATGCCCAGCAGTGTCCTCTGGTAAAGTGCCTCCCTTTCTCATTCATCCTTCCTCTCTTTGTTTTCAGTCTGTCTTACTCTACCATGTCCCAGTTTATTCCTGGAATCTTATTTATTGCCTTTTTCCTACCTCACTCATTTTCTGCGTCTATTTCCTCAGTCCTTTAATAAATACTCCCCAGCCCCCTCCACCCACACCATCCTCTGCAGTTTAAGCGGCCTCAGTGGTTAGTTTGGCTTTAAAAAACATGAATACATTCTCCTCTGTCCCAGCTCCTGTGTATTCTCACACACACACACACACACACACACACACACACACACACACACACACACACACACACACATACATACTCATGCACACACGTTCATGCACACATGTTCATACACATATGTACTCACAGACACACATAAACACACACACACACACACACACACACACACACACACACACACACACACACATACACAGAGGAAAAATAAGTGGACATGGTAGAGGAAGAAAGTATACCATGTGACAGATCTTTTATCATCAGTATGTAAAGATTTATAGATGAGGGTATATTTTATGCTGAGAAAAAAAAGGAAAAGATTGGTTGCTATTGTATCGGAGTGAAAGGCTTAAAAACCATGTTCACCCAGGGTTTGTTTGTATGTCATGCTTGTGCTTAGGTAAAATGATGTGAACACATTTTGGGGTGTCTTGTATTGCATATGTCCGAGATATGAAGATGACCATTGCGTATGTTGACTGCACAGAGACGACAAGACCTGGAAGAGCATGATATGAGATTGGACACGAAATCCCCAACAGAAACCAAAAGCACCTGGCCACTTTTCTCTCTTTGAACTGCCCTCCAAAGTGCTGCACCTCCGTGATGATGTGTCCGAGACAGATTCTGAAATTCGTCGTATGAAACGCAAAACTTTAAGGTAAGTGGTCTTGTATGTTCATGTTATATTATCCAGTATTTTATGGTATGTCTCTCTTGGCTTTCTTTTTGTTTCTGTCATTTTGTTTTGTTTCTTTTTTTTTGTGGGATCTTCAAATGCCAGTTTTTCCTGACTTTGAAGGGGGGGGGGGGGGGGGGGGGGGGGGGGGGGGGGGCATGGGGGAGGGAATTATCCATGTCACTTTTCTGTAATTTTTTTTTTTTTTTCTTTTCCCATTTTGTCTTTCAAACAGTTTATTATGTAAATGATCAATGCAAAATAAATAACAAAGAAAAAATTGCAAGGGAATAGCTGCTGTGCATTAGTACATTACTCTGCAATCAATCTTTAGTGAGTTTTAAGTGAGATGACTGCAGGCAAAAATTGAAACAAATTTTAAAAGAAAAAAAAACAAATTGTCCTGAATGTTGTTTACCTTGACTGAAGAAGATCTAGGAGGTCGAAACGCGTCATGTTTTGTCGTGTAATTATTTAGCCTCTGTAATGGGGCAGATGAACTGTAATTTTTTTTTTTAGAATCAGTCTTTAGTGTTTTATTTGTGTGTTTTGTTTGTTTGTTGATCAGTTGATTGCGTTCTTTAGTCTTTTGATCAATTTACAATTTATTTTGTCACTTTGCTTTGCCTTTTGCTTCAGATTTCTGATATTCAGTTACCGCATTCAGTAGGTGTCTGTCAAAATTTTAAAGCATTGTACACGTCTTGTAAATTACTACCCTATTCTCTGTTTATATTTGTTCTGTTTAATTGCCATTTTCTCTATAATTGTCTTTAAAAAGTAAATTGATAGCCCATTACTTGTTTGTATGCGTACTATGTAGGAAACATGATTGGAATAAGTTAATATAATAGAACCTGTTTAACAGCGTTGAAAAGGACTTGAAAAATAGGTCTGTGTAGAGAGAGGAATCAATTAAGGGACTGTAGGAGGAAGTCTGCCAACCATCATAAATGTATGCATGAGAACAAGTTGCCAGATACCTGCATACATACACACACGCATTTAACACAGAGAGAGATGGAGAAAGAAGAGAGAGAGAAGAGAGTAATTTTACACACACACACAAAAAAAAGAAGAATTTTGGAAATCGGTCATTTTTGTGTGTTTCTCCAGAAGTTCTCATCGCCAGGAACATGGCAGTACTGTCATTCAACATGCAGTCATGGTCTTTCGTCTTTTTCACGTCAGATTTATGAAGTAAAGCTGGGCAAGAAAATCCCATTTGATCTGTGATAATTGTTTCCCCAAAAGTGTCTAAACTGGACACAGATCTGGGATTCTTTTCACCCAGTTGTCAACAGCTAATGGTTTTGGCACCAAATTCACCCCATGCCGTACTGATAACAGAACAACGACCGGATTTAAACAGGTCACTCAGCTGAGAAATAAACACTTGGAACTTTCAACCAACCTCCGTCTGCCTTTTGCATTGTTTTTCTTCAGTCATCAGTTCTGTCCAACAGTCTTGTTTGATGTTGGAGGTGAGAAAGACCTTTCCTTGGATTAGTTTGTCTCTCGCATGGATGGTCCCTTTTCTCATATCAGTGAATCATTCCCACATGACCTGAACCTTGATGAAATTGTCATGCAAATATGTCTTTTAAAGTGATTTTTTTTTTTCTTACTCAACAGGAAAAATGAAGAAGGAGCTAAATTTATAGATGAATCCCATGTCAGATATTGACACAGGTAAGGAGATAGTTCTCATTCTTGTCTATGTTTTAAAGGTTTTTTCCCTATGTATGTTGTTCAAAAACATGAAGAAAATGTTAAAAAAGCTTATGCTGTAACTAAGGTAAGCTTGTATTTTCTACATTTTTTTTTCTGGTTTCTTTCTTTATTTGCATACTTTGTTGAGTTATTGTCGAATAAGAGTGTCATAGAAGGGACAACATGTGTTTGTGTAGACACACATTTGTGCACGTTTGAATCAGTAGCTGATGTTAAAAAAAAAAAAAAAAAAGTTGATGGAGAACTTCTTTTTTTCATTAAAGGATTTGATAAATTTAATTGTGACTCCAAAGAAGTATCATCAGTTCATGTCCACTAATCTGGGAAAATACACACATTCAGAATGTAAATTGGCACAGGTATCCTAGATATGACTCTTGCACATGATATCAAACTTTTTTTTAATCAGCAGCAGCGCAGATTTTTTTATGTTTGTTCATATACATACTGAATTGGTACTGTGCAACACAGAAGTAGAGTTTCAGTTGCTGACATTATTTTTTTTTTATTGATAGTGTAATATCACTAAAGACCCAGCTAGTTCTTGGTTTAGAAAGTGAAGCTGTTCACTGATTTGGAAGCAGTCACACAGAGTCAAGTCTGTGGCAGAATTGTTAGCGTGATAATGTAGTACCATCTTTATGACACATTGGTCTCAAACAGCAAACATTAGCACATGAATCTACTATGTAGATGAAAACTAACATGAGGCCCAGAGGCCACGAACTAAGCTGACTAGTTCTGCAATTATTTTCTTAACAACAGATTTCAATAATGGAAAAGAAAAACATTAGCAGGAAAAAAGCATAACTGTTACAATTATTTGATACCATTATTAGTTCAAACAGACTGTTAAAGGACAGTTTGTATGTTTTCAATGCTAATTTAATATTGATCTGTCCTTTTGGAATCCTTACTGGATTTCATTCCAGGAGAAAGAAATTTTTCACACACATACTCAAATGATGTGAAATATGATACTATAGTTCCATGGAAAAAAACAGTATTTTGTTTGACAGTGTTGCAATTGTTTGTAAAACCAGGCATGCCAATTGTCCATTGTTTAGTGGAACTGAAATAAGTAGGTTTAAATTCATCTTGAAAATTTTACAGTATAGCAGCTTTCAATGTTTTCTATAAAAAAAAAAAAAAAAAAGCTGATCAAGTAAGAAATCTTTATGTTTCGATCTCTGCTGACCTTTAAACCTTCCCCTCACCCCTTGTTATGTGTTGTCAAAATCAGGCAGCATCATTGACGCTCATGACAGAATGCAGCAGCGCATGGCATTGCGAGATCTGGACCCCGTGGAACCAAGGCGCGCACAGTCTGCTCGTCCTCGTGATCCACCACCGCCCTATCGGCTGAGTCCTGATGACCCTAGGCCGCCCTCTGGTGAGTCAGCCCTTGGGCAGTGTAAGAATATTGAGCAGAAAGACTGTGGCTCACAGTGTCTATTTTAATACATCAGAAATTTGGACGTTTCTCCTCCTCATCCTCCCACTCCTTGCAAGGGAGGAGGATTTTTTTTTTTTTTTTGTATGCTAATTTGTTTTGGATTCAGAACACCATACAGAATCATTGTCAGGAATTGATAAAAATTGTTGGCCTAAGTAGGTGTGAGCACTTGTGTTCATATATATACTGGTGGAAGGCTGAGTGAATGAGAATGTGCATATGTATGAACTTGGGTATGAGATACATGTAAAAATGTAGGAGGTCATTGATGATGATCATCATGTAAGTTAACAGTTGGTGTGGTGAGCCAATGAGAGCCTAACCAGATATCTCTTAAACTACATCGTGATGGAAGAGTTTTGATGTACTGTACAAAATGATTTGCTTACAAACTTTAGGTAAGTATACTCTGGTCTTTGAAAAAAGAAAAAAAAAAAAAAGAGAGAGAAGAAATAAGCCTTAAGTGTAATACTTTTGCAAATAATGCGTTTTTTCTGTGGGCCTATATCGGGACTGTCTCCATTTTCATGTTTATATTATGTGAGCATTCAGGAAGTCGGTGAAATTGATTATTTCAAGAATAGCCTACTCCCAGACTAATTACATTAACAATTTGTACTTTTGCTTGTTTTTTTCAGCTAGAATGTGTGTGAATGTCGAGTGTGCATGTATGTGTGTACAAGGGTGTTTGTGTGTGTATGTGTGAGTGTGTGTGTGTCTGAAGATGTATGTCTGCGTGTGTAGAGAAGAGAGTTGTGTGAAGTGCTCATGCACAGTGTGTTAAAAAAAAAAAATGTCTGAAATGTGATGGAATTTTATGACAGTGATCTATTCTTCCTTCGACCATCCCCACACCAAGAACCTGAGGCGGGCGGACCCAGTGGCCCGTTACCACCAGATGCAGCAGGCATGGAACTTGCAGCAAGCGCCAGGGGAGAATCAGCACAAGGGCCTTCGTTGGAACATCAGGGAACAAATGCTCACCCAGTTTGTCCCAGAGAAGGTGATTGCTTCGCTTGTTTTATTGTCCTTTTATGCATACTGTCTCAAGATGACCGGGACAGCAAGGTTCTCATGTTTGTTGCAGGTGCTTATCAGTTTTTAAGATTTGCCTGTAAAATGCAGAGGGTCTGGTAGGTCCTTAACTTTTTTTTTTTTTTTTCAAACTGTGGCTTAGCATTAAAAGTGCTTGTAAATACTGTATTTGGGGAGAGGGGAAAAAAGGCTTTGCAGTTTGTTGCGTGGATTTTGAAAGACCAGTCCTGGATAATTCAGTGAATGATTTGTGCTGTAAAGGATACAGTACAGGTGTAACTGATACAAGTGTTTCTGTATTATAAGCCAGTGCTTGTTCATAAGAGTTTCGTTGTTCAGTCACATACCTTTCTAGTGCAATTACTCAAGTCCTGCTAGAGCTTTCTTTCTTTCTTTTTTAATTAATCTCAGCCTAGATATTTTCTCTTGGCCTGTGGCCTGGTTTGTTTATCTGTTAGCAAGGTAAGGCAAACAGCTATAGAACTGATTTGAAGGAAACTTGGTTACAGATGGAATGTACCCAGAGGATGAACCCATAGATGGGGCAGTATGCAATAGTTCCATCAGCTTTTGATGAAATGATTCATGGAACTTCATGAAAACATTGGGGCATATTAGATGTATTGATTGTTACTATGTCAGGTTTGGTGAAAATCTGTGAAATAATCTAGAGCCAGTGAACAAAAATAACATTCATAAGACAGGGTGGAGGGTGGGGATGGGAAATTGATTCAGTCAGGACATTGTTCAAACTTGGCAGAGGTGTGCGCTGTCCCAGGTGCCCTTTTACTTTGCTGTGTGTTCATATGGACAGGTACGTGTATATGTTATTGTCTGTGTTTCACTGTATATGCCTTGGAACAGGTCGGCATACCAAAGAACGATTCCAAACATATTGAATGAAACAAGATAGGTACAACTTTTCCGTACATTGCCTTCCTCAAGACAAAGACAGGGTGATGGATAGCCTCATGATAACCTGATGTTGATGGCTTCCTTTGGATCATTTGCATTGATGTGGTGCAAATCATACATTCATAGCCAGTGCAACATTGGCACAATTTTAAAGTTATATAGAGTATGTGCAGTACCACTGGAAAGGACATTATGCTTAGATCCTAGTTTTGCTCATTTTGCCATGACTTTACAATTTCACATATTCTGATATGCGTTTACATAGTTTCATAGGACTGGGAACTGAATAGGTAAAACAAAATATTGAAGAAAACACACAAAAAACTAAAGAACTATGTCTTTTTGTTTCTTTTTTCAGAAACCGCAGAGAAAATATGTACCAAACAACTATGTACCTCCTCCAGACAAACAGCGCAAGGCTTTGCGATGGCAGATACGCATGGACATGGCTTGACTTGCCCAATTTATCAACGTTTTATTATCGGTGCATTTATCACCCTCATTCATTCATTACACTCACAACACTTGAACCATACCAACAGGTTTTCTGAGTGAGTCACTTGTACCTGAAGGTGTTTGAGAAATTGTAGTATTGTCAGCGGTCATGCAGATTAATCAACTGTTGAGTGTGTTTGTTACCATGTGAATATTAACCATGAGCTATCAGTTCACGTAGGATGAATTAGAGGAGCGGCATCATGTCTGAAGACTAACAGTTTTTACCTTCACAGTTGTTTTAAAAGCTGTTGTGCATGTACAGAAAAGTGCAGTTTGTTGTGACTGCGAAATAAAATGCCTTTTTTTTTTTTTCCATAGCATGTGACGTGCTGAACACTGTGGTCACTTCTTTTTAAACACTGGTCTGGTGGCCAGGTAGAGTGTTATGATGATTGTTTTCTGTTGGGAAAATGAATGGTTGGAGTGGATGGTCTGCGAACAAAACTGTAAAACATGATCTTATGTGTGAACTATTTATGCTTTGTGTTTGCTGAACACTGTTTGTCAGTAATCCCATTGCTGCCTGTTTTAGGAGGAAATGAAACTTCATCTGTATAGCCGTTTCCCAGGAAGTGTATTGGCCTTTTCCTCATTGGAGGGCACACATTTTCCTCATGCACCTTCCCCCTCTCATATTTAACTTGAAATGTTCTTCCATTTGTTTTCACCTCATTCCTCAAAGATTCATGTCCAAGGGCATTTCCATGGTAGGACTAGGACCGTATGTCTTAAATTCTGCTTTTAGTTCTTTTTTCAGGTCATGTAATAGACATGTAGAAATATTTGAACAAAGGTGTGTAAACAAAGAACTGACTAGTTTCCAAAAGTTGGCAGCATTTTGTCATGTCACATACATTTTTATGCGTTGCCTAATAAAGAACTTGCTCAAATAGTCAAAATAGATACTGCTTTTAGGATAGCAAGCGTATGTTTGACAACAAACAAAAATTTTTGCAAGTCTGTTTACCTAACTAAATCAAGCCTATGGGAACAAGTCTCTGTTGACAGCAGCTTTTGAATTTTCTTTTTTTGTTGTTTTTTTTTTTTTTTCATTTTTTTTTTCTAATGCCAGTCACAGCACCTGGATGTACCTTGCCCCCAACTTTCCCTTATCCATTCTCATCCTTCCTTTACACACCCTCTCCTCCATTCTCCCCCCTTCCCCTCATTTTTAAGAATAGCAAGAAATGTTTTCTTGCACACCAATATTTGCAACTTGTTTAAAAAATTGCTGTTTATTTATGTGTGCCGCGTGCGTGTGTGTGTGTGTGTGTGTGTGTGTGTGTGTAGAAAGATGTCACTCATTCTTACATGTCACTCCTTATTCCTTAGCATCATCTGTGACAGAGAGAGGCATGTTTGTTGTTGAACAGATCAATTGACATGATAGAATTGACTGCTTTCAAAGTTTCAATCCAATACTTCTACTGTTTCTCCCTGTCTTCCATTTTTTCTTTACCTTTTCAATTTTTTGTCAATAATTGAGGTTCCTCTGTCTCTCTCTGTCTTCTGTTTGTTCTTTACCTTTCAGTCTTCTTTGTCCATAGTTGAGGAAAAGGTAGTGGTCATGCTGCATGTTCAGACTTTTCTAGAACTGTATGGTTTTCATGTTTTTTGTGTTTCTCAAAATGTTGCTCTGTGTATCGGTGGTTGATGTTTATGTAAGACTGTCTCTTGGTAAATATTAAAACATTCCGTCCACTAGAATTATTCTTAAATGTTTAATGCTGAAGCATCCGTACCTTGAATTGAATTACAACAGAAACATTTTTTAATGTATATGA
The DNA here is from genome assembly GCA_016801955.1 of Conus betulinus. NCBI lineage: Eukaryota > Metazoa > Mollusca > Gastropoda > Neogastropoda > Conidae > Conus > Conus betulinus. The sequence goes on along the minus strand of JADBJO010000787.1, from coordinate 244,794 downwards.
CTGTGTGCTCATTATTGGTGATGAAATATTACATCATTAATTTGTTTTCTTCTCTGCCCTTCTTTGGTTTTTTTTCATTGTCATCTTTCTAGCTTTGAAATCAGTAATATGAACCTTTAAAAATCTTGTCAGATTTACCTGAACCTGCCCTTCTGTGTAATTTTTTTTTTTTTTTTGCAAATGTCTCAGAATTTCAGTGTATAATTTCAGAAGGTAATTTATTTTTGTCAAGTACCAATTTCTTTGGGGAAAAAAAGCTTTACTGGAAAAGTTTTAGTGGTTAGTCATCAGACACATGGTGCATTATGAAAGTACCATTGAAAATTTTTTTTTTTTTTCTCAGCCAGTTGTGGCAAGTTATAGCTTTGGAAAACTTTTTAAATACAGTGGATGCATGGGATGAACTCTACCTAAAAATGTACAATAGGTGCCCCATGCAAAAATTAGAGCCAGTTTATACCAGTCTGGTTGAAGCAACTTGCTGCAATAGTGCAAAACTGACGGCAGGTCAGTTCTGATCTCCTGTTGTAGTTCTGTATGTGTTGGTAATTTTTAATCATGTTTGTCTTAATGTTTGAACATGTGATCCCAACTGATGACCTTCAATGGAAATAAATGAAATTACACATGCTGAGCATGCAACAATCTTAGCAACCCAGAGAAGGATGAGAGACGGTAAGAACATGGTAATAGAAAGAGATCATGAACAAGACTATATTTACTTTCTCTGTCTCTCTGTCCTCTGCCCCCCCCTCACATTTACACACACATTCATGGATTGGTGTCCAGAAATGCTTTGTTCATACAAAGGTTAAGGGTACAACAGAATGAAATGACAATTTCATTTGAACAACTGAAGATAAATTTTGAAAAGCAGTCAGTCTCTCAAGTACGCAGGTTAGCATCACAGACTGACACAGTATGACTGTGGATCAACCACTAATTCTATCAGAATCTTTTATCTAATTGCGGAATTATCTTGCCCTAATCAGCCCCTTTCATACTGTTGAGAGTTCCATGAACATAAGAGCAGCTACCATGCAGTCAAGTCTCCTCAACTTCAAACACTCGCTTTAAAAAATGTTGCAAACAGTTCTGAATACCGTTGACACATCTTTCATCTATAGTAGACACAGCAGACTTCCCTTTCAACAACTTTGCATTTACTGACTTTTGGAGTTTGACAAAAAAAATATGCATCAGGCTGTCAATCACCATGATTAATTTTGCATTTACTGATTTTTTTTAGTTTGACCCAAAAACATGAATAAAGCTGTCAGTCACCATAATTAATAAACAAAAGCCTATGTGACAGATGCAGAAGACCAGTTCCTTTGGCAGTATTCTATCATATCCATCTGAACAGGGCCACTATAAAATGAATGCAGCTCTTTCATCTTTGCACCAGCCAAAATGGGTCTCCACAGCTTAAATACTATGCTGATAACCATCAGCATCCAAGTATGTTAATTTATCTGTGCACCTTTATGCCCTGCTCACATAATTACCCTGTGTAAACATCAATGTGTCGGTAATACCAACTCATTTATACTTTTAAAACAATATTTAAGTTGTAGTTGTTTATGCAAATGTATTACAATTGAAAAGATTAAGGACGTTTATTTTTGTTTAGGGATTTTTCCCACTGCACTTTTCATACTATTTTTCCATGGCTTTACCTCCGTGCTACCCTTTCCTGCTGTGGATTGTGTACAAGTTCTAAATGCTATCAAAGAAACCCAACACAGGTACTCATTCTACAAATACTACTTGTGGTCCATGCATCATTTCATCAAATTAAGAACTGATTGCTGCATGGAACCTGTTTCTATATTTGCATGCGATTCATTTATCTATCTGACCAAACAAATGTTCTTCAGCATAATTCATTGCTTGCTGGCCTTTGTACGTATCAACTGAATACCTCATGTGATTATTTTACTCTCTTTTTACATCCCATCCAAACCAGATTACTGCCCCAAAATGAAGAACTAGTGAGAACAATCACTATCCTATTTGGAGATTTAGTCTTAGCAAAACTCCATTGACAGGAGAACAATACCAATTGCATTTGGAGGTTAAGTCTCAGAAAAAGCTGAGAGGCATGGAGAGCAATCGCCATGCTTTGTTAAATCTCTGAAAAAGTCCAGAGACATGGAAAACAATTACTCTCCAGTCTGAGGTATTAGTCTCAGACGTTTTGGGCATGAATGTTCATGATGTTAAGGAGTTTAGCATCAAGACACGAGAGCTGAGTGTCGGGACTTGTCATACCCGAGACTGGCACCCTGCTGTCCAACATTCTTCAGCCTCTTGTACGACAAATAGCAAACAAGTCTGGAGGGAAAATGCATGTTCAGGATTATGTGTCTGTGAAGATGAAATGCATGTTCTCATCAAATGTTTCTAAATGGACTGAAAATCACAGAAGATGGGCAGCACTTAAAAGACATTACAATGTATCTAGAACATGGTTAGAACTTAAATCACAATGTATTATACAACTTTTAAAGTGCACAACTCGTTTTCAAAACAAACGAAACAAAAAGAATCAGTTCATTTTAAGTCTGAAAGTTGAGATGTCTCAACCAAGTCCTGCCCTCTGGAAAAAAAACTTCTATTGCACTTTGTTGGGATCTATCACTTTCTACCTCTGCTAAATCCAGGATTATGAACCCATTCATAACTCTGAATCATTGCCATTTTCTTTGCATTTGCAATGTCATGTTGTAGATATTTGTACAGACACCTTGTCACAGAGTTATTAAGGGCATTTGCCTGGACAAGATTGAGAGAGTGTGGTGTTGGTCGGTGTGTTGATGCTGATGATCATATACAAGTGACAGGAATGAAATGGAAATGCATGGGTGTTTTGAATGTGGATATTTTTAATTCTGAAATAACAATAAACTCGACGACAAAAGTGTACACAAGTCTCCATTATGGTTCACGCCACAGCAATACCAGTTTGCATACATTTCTTTATTTCTAAGGTATCGATCACATATTCAGTCACTCCGAACACTCCGCCCTCCCTCCCCCCCAACCCCATTTTCACATCATGATGGACAAACAAACAGCTGGGAGACTTCAGTCTTGTATGATGGGGTCACGGATGAAGGGGGTCGGGGAGCGGCTGTGGGGCAGGTGCTTCTTGTCACGGGCGGAGCTGTGCATGCGATGCAAAAGACGGTCCTCAATCCTCTCCACGGCCGCCAGTGTCAGCACCAAGGTGTGGTGCTTCAGCATGCTGTACACGTTCAGACCTGTGGACATGCAGCCTTCAGTTTTCATGTTACTGTAAAGAGTAAATGATAGTGTTCACAACAGACAGGCTTGCAAAGACAACACCAGTAGAGATTCCTACATGTTGTGTTTCATACAATCAGATCTGCCTATCCAATTTTCGGTCACTGCAAAATCATGAACAGCACATTTACATTTTGTTTTCTTTGCTACATTTTTTGTAAACATTTTATTCATCATTGTGGAGATATATTCTTATTCATTGATCCGTTTTTTCTCCTACTTCATCCTTCATGCACTAAAAATGCGTCCACACTCTTGTTGTTCATACACAGACATGCCATTTATATAGAATCTTACACATATTTCTTTTTAAATAGTCCTCAAAGAATCTGTTGATTGGACAGTGGCTGGAGAAGGGAAGCCAGTCATCACTTTGTACAAGTTAAGTTTAATGTGATTTTGTTTCCCAAATGACATTCACAAACTGCATAATAATTCCAGAGGTCTCTAACAAATACCAGAATAACACAGAAAGTGTCAGAAGCTTCCAGAAATTGTTTCATGAATGTTTAGAGTATTTCTGACTGGCTATTTTGATTGGTGATAGCATATGATGATTTTCAATCCTTCTCAAAAAGTTATGAGTGTTTTGATCAGCTGTGCTCACACATTCTTCAACGTTTCATGATTGGTGATTGGTTAAGTCATACCGTGGATATCAAACTTTCAATTTTAAATCAGTATATAATTCAGAGAATGAGAGGGCACAGGGCAGTATGATGACGAGTGACATGAAGAGAAATGACAGTGTTTGAGAAGACAGTTTTGGGATTACTGCAAAAGTCGCCCAGTATTGATTAATGAATTGTCAACTGTAATTAAAGATTTTCAACTTGTTAACCAAGTTGACCTCGCTGTTCAGATCAGTTCAATTAGAGATGAGAACCAAGTCTTAGCTGCAAATCATTTCAATTTTAAGCCCACCAAGGTGTCCTGACACAACAGTTTAATTCTTTATAACTGTACCTGTATGCCAGCTCCCAATAAAGATTTCAAGAGACTTTTTTCTACCAGAACATTAGTGTCTTTGCCTTTGCCACATACCTTCACATAACTGCTCCCTCCCTTCAAAGACATGTCTGTCTGTAGCATTTTTTTTTCTTTGTCTATAACAAAGATAACTTTAAGATTAACATTACCATAGACTGGCATGGCATTGAAGTGAGGAATCTCGGACAGAGCTAGGGCCATGTTCTTTGGCAGCCTGTCATTGCTGGAAAGAAAAATTCAATACAAATTTTAAAAGAAAAAGACAGTGGGATGGAAGTAATGATGAGATGGTAGTGCATTTCCGCATACAGAGCTTCAAATTGTTTTGTGGTCCCAAGGGCTAAAATTACATACTGCCGGTGAACATGACAGGTCAACTTTAAAATCAGTGACAGGGCCCAGCTCAAACTGTCTTAGTTTCATGCAGGAAGAAAAGGGGGCTTTATAACTTGAAAAAAACGAATGAAGATTCAACTGAAAAAAACAAACAAACAAAAAAAACATGATGCACACTTCCACTCATAAAGTTTCTCATTTTCTAGCTACCACTTCAAGCTGCATTAAATGTTGACAGTGATTTGTTACAATGGTCTGACACAGGCTGATTAAAGTGTATTTGACGGGCATATCTAATCAAAGTAGAACACTTCGTTTCAGTTCTTTTTTCGTGCTAACTGCAGAGGCATACCAACAATCAGAAGCTTTGGACAGAAAATTTTATCACTGTTTAACTTAAGTTTGCTCAAAGCGTTAACAGACAGGATTTTTTTTTTTTCTTAACTTTCAAGACACTTGATCTGAAACTCTGCAACTTGGAAGCCAGCGCTGAAAGTAAGTCAGGTTACCTACCAACTGTAAACCATGTCTGATTGTAAAATGCAGGTCCTTAAACCATATGCACACTGAAACCATTGAGAGATTACTAGTTGTGTTCACCAAGAGAAATATAGTAGTAATCCCCTGCGAGCAATTTATGTGGACTAAATTTGAACATAATTCAAGTGTTGTTTACAATACAAAGTGGGGCATCAGAAACACATTGGCTGGTGATGGCTTGAATTCAGTAAGCAAAAATCATCTTCAAAAAACATGTTCCATAAAAATGACCTTTGGAAATATTGTCCTATTCCTCTCTCTCTCTCTCTCTCTCTCTCTCTCTCTCTCTCTCTCTCACACACACACACACACACATTCATTCTGACAACATGCTTTTTTTCCATTGTTCTCAAGGCTGCTTTTATACACTGTGAATGAACTTGGTCAGTTTCACTGACAATGGTTTGCGGCTACACTTGAAGATAAAACGCTATGCAATAATTCAAAACAAAAAAAAAAATCCACACGCCACTGATTTAGAGGCATCTTAAATAGAAACAAGATCACACAGATCTTTAGACTGTAGACTTCCTTTGTCAAAGAAAGGACCAAGTTCAGTAAGAACAGGAAGAAATCGCAGAAAAAAAAATGGTGAAAGGTGATCACTACTGTGCCACTTGATCAACTTATTTCGTTTTCTTCGATTTTTGACTGATCAAGTCCAAACCACCCAATCACTATCTAGATTTCTATCCTTTTTGTCCGCTGTCAGTGAAACACAGTGCAACTGAAAACCCCATTCAATGGTGATAATGCATCCGGTGCTACACTTTAACTTGAAATGCTGTTCTTGAATGTCAAAATATATACTTAGCGTTTTTAAAGGCCTTGGCAGCCCGGTTGGTAATCTTAATACAAAAATCAGTTTTGATGCAACTCAACTCTGGTATGGTACAAGTGTGTGTGTGTGGCATGATTTTCTGCTTTCAGACATGTGCGTGCATGTATGCAAACCTTTTCTAAAAACACTATGGACACAGTGAAAAACAAAGAAGATGAAAATAAAGAAAAGAGCAAACCAGTCCGTACTCGTCAACGAAAAGGATAGAGTCCCCCCAGAATCGCACATCAGCAAGCTCTGTCAGATACTGTGGAAAAAAAAGAAGAAAAATGAAATATTATCCGATAAAGAATTGCACCAAGCATAAACATACTTACATGGCATTAATATGCAAACAATTATCTGGAATTCAAGATAAATACTAAAAGCAACAACAAAAACATTTTTTTCAAAGTGTTTTAGAACATGAGGATGGGACTGCTTTAATAAGAAGTCTCAGGTTCATCAATGCCTGCAGTCATCAGCCATTCAGCAGCAGCGCTGTACACCATGCCATTCAGCAGCAGCGCTGTAGACCCATGCCATTCAGCAGCGGCGCTGTAGACCATGCCATTCAGCAGCAGCACTGTAGACCATGGCATTCTGCAGCAGCGCTGTAGACCACGGCATTCTGCAGCAGCGCTGTAGACCACACCATTCAGCAGCAGCGCTGTAGACCATGGCATTTCTGCAGCAGCGCTGTAGACCATGGCATTCTGCAGCAGCGCTATAGACCATGCCATTCAGCAGCAGTGCTGTAGACCATGCCATTCAGCAGCAGCGCTGTACCATGCCATTCAGGAGAACCTCCACACTTGATTCTTTTCAGACTGCCAGTTTCTCCTCTCTTTCTACATGGAGAGTCCATCTTTCTGGGTGTCTCACAAAAAAAAAAAACTGGTTCAAAAGAACAAATCTGAGTTACACTTTTAAAACTGTGCATTTAAGAAAGCATATATACTTGAAATACATAAAAGCCAAAACGCACCTTGCTAAAAAGTTCTTTATTTTGAGGGGGAAAAAAACAGGCACTTTGTCAGCATCATCATAAATCAAGACAAAATGGGGCAAACAACAGCCACGTTTTGCAAGTTGACTCACTATGAACTGTTATTGATTGCTCCTCATGAAATGCTGGCACTGAGGCTATGAAAGAGTGAACCTGGATGTGCCTATGTAAAGGAAGTCTGAATGAGTCATGTGGGTGTAATGCCACCTGGTGGACATAGGAGATGAGACGGAACCAAAAAATTGTCCTCCTCCTCAGAAACTGCTTCCCATTTTTTTTCCTTTTCCCTTTTTTTTTTTTTTTTTTTTTTTTTTTTTCAGAGAAAAATGAACAATCAACACAGTTATTTCCACAGCCAGCTGACTAAAGGTAACAAGTTTGGCATTCCAGTTTCAAATGAAACATTTCTGCACAGCAGTATTCATCTGCAAAGCTTGGATTTGTATATCCATACATTAGTGTTAGACCAGTGTGCACAGCTGATCCGAGAATGCAGAGTTTAGTGCAAAAAGATTATAAGCGTTTTTAAGAACATCAACTGATCACAGCAACACGACGACCAGCACATAAAGTCTTGATTTGTCAAAAAAGGATGAATCTGAATCAAGATGAGACCCAAACAAGCTACTGTAAATTACATTTCTTTAGTAACTGACAGAAAAGCTTTCTAAACGTTCAGGATTTGGGGTTGATGTGGAGTCCCTCCCAAAACACAAAACCATTAACAACATTCAGACATCTGTACTGCAAAAACTGAAGAAAAGGCATGTGTATCGTAGACACGTGTGAATCGTTATCCTGTCAGGACTGAATATAAAAGAGAACAGTACTTTTTGCCTTATCTTGGGAGATGTTTCCTCATAGAAATTCAATGCCTTCAAGTTTAAACAAATTTGCCATCACTCACCTCAGCGTCATCTTCTGGGATGTCCAAATTTTCCACAACATGAAGGTCATCCTGAGCCACACAACAAAAACAGCAACACAGTGGTTACAAACACTTTATCTTAGAATTTAAAAAGAAAAATCTGAGTATTACCATCTTATCAGTACCATTTCCATTATGTGTTTCTTAACCTCTTAAAACAAATGAGTAAGCACAGTCATTCCGACACTGAGACCTGTGCAACAGATGTGATCGGACAAGACAGATGTCAGACGATCTCTGAATTTTTCAGTTAGCATTAAGCTCATCTTTGTTCCCATAAGTCAAAGATATACTGCACAGACACATGACCAATGACAACAGAGACATGAACAATGAGTATTCATCATACTATTTCAAACAGGAATAGAGAATGCTCAGCCACACTCATCTCTTCTCCCCTGTGTGCTGGTGAAGGCTAGGTATTTCAGTGTTTCCCACAGCTGACCTGGATGACTGACAAGTTAACATATGCATGTGACTAAAGCACTGGTTTAGCTACACATAGGTCTGCACATTGTACTGACTGGGAAGATCAGAAAAAGCTCCCACAATACTTCATCCACCATGCCCTGCTGAGGCTTCAACCCAGGCCCCTCACTGAAAATTACAGGTTCTAACCACTCAGCCATTGTGTGTTTACCTGCGCAAATTGATGGACAGCATCGAGCGCAGACCCAGCACTCTCACGGAATCACCCAGCATATAGAAGTAACTCTTTGGGCCCCTAGGGCCCATGGCAACCCCACCTGCACAAAGGAAAGCAATTTTTCAATTGGAACAAGTTTTTACAAACACTTACCTGACTGGGTGGATGTCATTATCCTGCTTGGCGTGTACACATTCTCAAATATCAGGCTGCTAGCTACGCTAATCAGGTGATACTTTACTCTCTGACTCACGCAGAGTGATCTGCCTTGACTGGTAAGTCTTGACTGTTCTCTATCAGGAGCTGTTTATGTCATTTGGTGTTAAGTGCACTACCCATCCTGACATGTAAATAAGAGAAAACCTTGCGGACGCAATCTCTTCATATGTACTCTGCTTTCTGGCACATACACCCTAAATACACAGCCTATGTTATTAGTTTGGTTATCCAACCGGTATCTCAAAATACACTCAAATCTTAATCCTTGTGTAGCTTTCATTAAATAGCTCCTAGAGAAAATGCCTGTAAAAATGATCTACATTACAAAAAAAAAAAAAAAAGAGCAACATCTTTAATGATATGTAGATGAAATATTTCTGTGCTATTGACTAGCTTACCACATTGATGTCTTCACAATGGTGATGGACGCATGGTGATGTGTCTTTGCTGTTTATCCTCAACACCACCAAAGTGGGGTGGGAGGAAAAATAAGAGTTGTTCATTGAAAGTATCTATGTATTTGCTCTATGTGGGTGATTATGTTTGTGGAAGACAGCCTGAAAAGAATAAGGACTGGCAAGTGCATGTGTGTGAGTGTGTGTGTGTGTATGTGTGTGTGTGAGAGACAGAGAGAGAGAGAGAGAGTGTGTGTGTTTGTTTGTGTGTGTGTGTGTGTGTGTGTGTGTGTGTGTGTGTGTGTGTGTGTGTGTGTGTGTGCATACATGAAACTGCCAGAACAGGTTAAAATTTTCAATCTGTCGATAAATTGATGCACACAACACTGATCAATTATGGTCTTTTGTTAACAGAACACAAATAATCTTCAGACTGAATGCTTTCGTTAATCCCTAATTCCATCTTTGTATCATATACATTCTAAAAATTGTAACAGTCACTGCCACAACAGACCATACCATTGTGCCAGATGGGAGACCGTATACTGCCATGTCCGTGCTCTTCCAGTTCCTTTCTGGGGCCAGGGTTTCCGACCACCCCGGGCATTTCCGCACGGGATTTTGTTTTGGCATGGCTCTGTTGACAGAATCATCTCTTAACAATAAAGCATACGTTATTCCAGCAAAATGACAGCCCAAACACTACCCACAACCCGTGCCGTCACAGTATTTCCAAAGCGCGCTTACCCTACATCCATAGCCACTATATCATCACAAAAAACAGCCCTCAAAATACTCACTCATCCGACTGTCCAGGAGGATGACTAAGCCTTCTGGTAGGCAAGTGGAAATGTTCTCCATGCTTGTCCACAGGGCAACCAATGTTTTTACCACGTCAGCAAACTGATGACTGAGCAGTCTGCTTCAATGCGGACCAGTCACTTCACTTTTCCCCTTTCCCACTTTCACATCTTCATCACCTCCTGGCTTTTCTTGCAACAAAAACCCCATCAGAGTGCTGTCACAGTGAGACTGCCTATTCTATAAATAAAACATTTAAGCAGCAAGATGGAGGAAAGCAGAAATTCTGATTGTTCTACCTACCAATCAGGGGACAGTACTATTTTTAGTGCATGCAGGAAAAAGTAATAGCTGAGCATTATCAGATAAGATTTCCCCTTTGACCTCTTGCATTAAGGACAACATCTGTCTTGTTTCTATCCAAAATATAGTGGAATTTCAATGGGAAAAGCTGAATCATAAATTTTGCACATTTAATCTTTCTCTTCGATTTTGGGTCGTATCTCTTTTTGCTTATAAGTATCAAAGTACATGTCAGGATACATGATTTGCAAAATTCCGTAAATTTCCCGGTGATTGGTAGGACAAGATTTCAGGATTCATATGTTGGGTTTTGTACTTGGTCAGTGCAGAAACAATGCATCTCAGCCCTGATATGGCCCTGTGCGGTCGGCTGGGCTATAAGCAACATTATCTTATCTCCCTTTTTTTCTTCCTCTCTGGTGAGCATCACACATATGCAGGACATGCCACTGTTAAATTGCATTTGTGAATTTGTCATTGCACTAAAATTAGAAACTTATGTTATCTATCTCTTTACTAAGAGCAAATCAAAATTTTGAGGGACAATTGGCTTTTTGTTGTGGTGGTTTTTTCACATGAGACTAAAAAATATTTCTTCTAACAGGACGACTAAAAAATACTTGAGAATTCCTAACCTACACTACAACCCATAAATTCATCACAGCTCACAATCCAACCAAAAGACTGATCCATAGACTGAAGCCAAAATGTTTTCTAAAGGATAGTACACTAGCTTTGGAAGGGAGAGAATCTCAGGTCTGTGGCTTAGGTCTTGCTGGGGGCAAGTTATTGTCTCCCCTTCCATTAATCCAATATGAATTTTATTACACCAGGGTTCCATGTATAGCATGCACTTGGTGCACGTAAAACGACTCATGGTGACATGAAAGTTATCTCTGGCTGAATTCTGCAGAACAATCCACTTCACACACACACACACACACACACACACACACACACACACACACACACACACACACTATGTTCTAATACAAATGTTTCACAGGCAGTTCTGTTTCTTGAACTAGCTGACCCTCTCCCCCTACTACCCTCTTCCCCTCTCCTCCCCTTTCCCCCCTTCCGCTTCTCATTTCCCCACCTAATATTCAATCACTCCAAAGCCAAACATACAAATTTAGAAAATTGCTAGAATGCTGCAGTTAATTTGTTATAATACACACAACACATTTGGGGATTCCTCCCCCCCTCCCCCCTCCGAACCATATCATATCTTCCCTTGCAAAATAGCTCACTTGAACAAGCCTTCTTCTTTTCTTAATGTTAGAGGATACACATCAATACACTCCAATTCATCAATATAATTACAGACTATTACTTACTATTCTCTTGTAGGTTCTCTGCCAAAGAATGTTTTGGTGTACTACTGCGTCAACTCTAGAAAACAAAAATTAAAAAATATATACATCTTAATCTGATCAAATCATCAAAATTAACCAAGAACAATGTGAATAAAAAATATCAAAAGGACATGCCAACAGGGGCAGCATTATCAGCAAACACTTGAAAAGGTAGACTGAAAGGAAAAAAAAAAAAAGCTGATAATCTTTTATATCATTACATAACATTTCTAAGGCATTGACTAATCATCATTTATATCATTACATAATATTTCTAAGGCAATATTTAATCAATGAACGAAGATAGCCTAACTCATTCAGTAAAGGCATCGCATTTTTATGTTTGTCAATAAAATACCTCAAGAATAAATATACTGTCAGTTATGAGTGCTTGAATGTCAGGGACAGAGAGGGAAAAATACTTTCTTCTGACCCTGGTAGTACTGCATACACACTACTACTAACGCAGCAGACACACACCATGTGATATGGCATATGAAGGCCTTAAAACATAAAAAGAAATTACATACTTTCGAACCACCACCACTCACCGGGGGTAGATTCCAAAAATGTCTGGATGCAGGTCGATCAAGCCTAGTTTCTGGTCCTCCAGTGTCTGCAGCGTCTCCAGCCATGCCTG